>JAQQSO010004084.1:0-13061 GCA_028658305.1 Pachyuromys duprasi | reverse complement strand
AGAAGGTTGAGTGTGTCTGGTTTTATGTTGAGGTCTTTGATCCACTTGGACTTTAGCTTTGTGCACGGTGATAAATATGGATCTATTTTCATTTTTCTGCATACAGATATCCAGTTGGACCAGCACCAAACTCAATGGAGAGAAACTCAAATCAATCCCACTGAAATCAGGAGTAGCCATTCTAATATCTAATAAAATAGATTTTCAACGAAAATTAATCAAAAGAAATGGGGAAGGTCATTCCATACTCAACAAAGTAAAATTCTACCAAAACAATATCAGAATTCTGAACATCTTTGCCCCAAATAAAAGAGCACCCACATTTATAAAAGAAACATTAATAAAACTGAAAACAAAAATAGATCCCCACACATTAATAGTGGGAGACTTCAACACCCCACTCTGAACAAAGGACAGGTCAACAAAACCGAAATTAAAGAAAGAAACAATCACTCTGACAGAGGTCATGAATCAAATGGGCATAACAGACATATACAGACACTTTCACCTAAACACAAAAGAATTTATCTTCTTCTCAGCACTTCATGGAACCTTCTCAAAATTAGACCATATGGTTGGTCACAAAGTAAGCCTCAACAGATACAAGAAGATTGAAATAATCCCTTTTATCCTATCTGACCTCCATGGACTATATCAACGCCAAAAGAAAAAGCAAAAAGCCTACACACACATGGAAACTGAACAATTTTCTACTCAATGACATCTGGCTCATGGAAGAAATAAAGAAATAAATAAAAGACTTCCTAGAATTCATTGACATTGAAGGCAAAACATACCCAAACTAATGAGACACAATGAAAGCAGTGCTAAGAGGAAAATTCATAGTGCTAAGTGACTTCAAGAAGAAATTTGAAACATCTCATACAAGCAACTTAAAAGCTCATCAGAAAGCCTTGGGCAGGAGGAGAAGCAGACATACGCAAGAGCAATAGACAGCTGGAAATAATCAAACTCAGGGTTGAAATCAATAAATTAGAAAAAATAAAACAATTCAAAGACTCACAGAGACCAAGAACTGGTTCTTTGAGAAAATCTACAAGATAGACAAACCTTTAACCAAACTAACTAAAAGGCAAAGAGATACCTTCCAAATTAAAAACAAAATTCAGAAATGAGAAGGGGGACATAACAACAGACACTTATGAAATCCAAAGAATCATTAGGTCTTCCTTCAAAAGCCTATATGCCACAAAATTTGAAAATCTAAATAAAATAGACAATTATCTTGATTGAATCCACTTGCCAAAGCTGAAGCAAGAACACATAAATCAATTAAGCCATCCTATTTCTCTGAAGGAAATAGAAGTTCTCATCAAAAGTTTCATATCCAAAAAAATAACCCAGGGCCAGATGGTTCCAGCACAGAATTTTAGCAGACATTAAAGAAGAGCTAACATCAATATTCTTCAAACTAGTCCACAAAATAGAAACAGAAGGAGCATTACCAAACTCGTTCTATGAAGGCACAGTCAAATTAATACCTAAACCTCACAAAGACCCAACAAAGAAAGAGAATTTCAGACCAATCTCTAATATGAACATTGAAGCAAAAATACTCAATTAAATTCTGACAAACAGAATCCAAGAACACATCAAAGATTTCATCCATTATGACCCAGTAGGCTTCATTCCAGGCATGCAATATAATCCACCATATAAGCAAACTGAAAGAAAAGGACAATATGGTAAACTCCTTAGATGCTTAAAAAACATTTAATAAAATACACCATTCATTTATGTTTAAAGTATTGTAGAGATCAGGGATACAATGCAGTTACCTAAACACAGTAAAGAAAATATACAGCAATCCCATAGCCAACATCAAACTAAATGGAGAGCAACTTAATCAATCCCACTGAAATCAGAGACAAGGCAAGACTGCCCACTCTCTCCATACCTCTTTAACATAGTACTTGAAGTCCTTCCTAGAGCAATAAGACAATTAAACGAGATGAAGGGGACTGAAATGGGAAAGGAAAAAGTCAAAGTATCACTCTTTGCAAATGATATAATAGTATACATGAGTGACCCCAAAAATTTAAGCAGGGAACTCCTACAGCTGGTAAACACTTTAAACCAAGTGGTTGGATACAAAATCAACTCAGAAAAAAAGGTAGCACTCCTGTAAACAAAAGAGCTGGGAAAAAATTAGGGAAACAACACCCTTCACAATAGCCAAAAAAAAACATAAAGTACCAAGTAAGTCAAAGACTTGTATGAAAAAAAAATCTTTCAGTGTCTGAAGAAAGAAATAGGAAAAGATATCAGAAGATGGAAAGATCTCCCATACTCATGTCTTGGCAGGATTAAAATAATAAAAATAGCCATCTTACTAAAGGCAATCTACAGTTGCAATGCCGTTCCCATCAAATTACCAACACAACTTGAAAGAAAAAATTCTCAACTTCATATAGAGTAATAAGAATCCCAGAATATCTAAAACAATACTCTATAACAAAAAATCTTCTGGAGGTTTCTACCTTCCCTGATCTCAAGCTGTACTATAGAGCAAGAATAATAAAAGCTGCATGGTACTGGCCTAGAAAAGAAATTGTGGATCAATGGAATCGAATAGAAGGCCCAGACACTTATGGACACCCGCACACTCATGGACACCTGATTTTTGACAAAGATGACAAAAGCATAAAATGGAAAAAAGATAGCATCTTCAACAAATTATGCTCGTCTAACTAGATGTCTACATATAAAAATGCAAATAGACCCATATTTATTGCCCTGAACAAAACTAAAATCCAAGTGGAACAAAGACCTCAGTGTAAAAACAGACACACTACTCTTGTTTGAAGAAAAATTGGGGAAGACCTCTGAACTCATTGGTACAGGAGACAACTGCCTGAACAGAACAACAACAGAACAGGCTCTAAGATCAACTATTGATATATGGGTCCTCACGAAACTGAGAAGCTTCTGTAAAGCAAAGGGCACTGTCATTAGAATAAAACAACAGCCTAAAGATTGGGAAAGGATCTTCACCAACCCTATATCTGACAGAGGACTAATATTCAAAATATATAAAGAACTGAACAATTTAAAAGGCAGTAAATCAACTAATCCAATTAAAAAATGGGTTACAGAGCTAAATAGCAAATCCTCGATAGAGAAACATCGAATGGCAGAGAAAGACTTAAAGAAATGCTCAACATCTTTAGTCATCAGGAAAATGCAGATCAAAACCACCCTGAGATTTCACTTTATACCCGTCAGAATGGCTAAGATAAAAAAAAAAAAACTAAATGAAAACACATGCTGGAAAGGTTGTGGAGAAAGAGGAACCTTTCCTCATTGCTTGTTTGAATGAAAACTTATACAACCACTTTGGAAATCAATCTGGCACTTTCTTAGACATTTAGCAATAGTGCTACCTTAAGATCCAGCTATACCACTCCTAGGCATGTATGCAGAAGATATTCAAGTATACAACAAGGACATTTGTTCAACCATGTTCATAGTACCTTTATTCACAGTAACCAGAATCTGGAAACAACTCAGATGTCCCTCTGTTGAGGAATGGATACAGCAATTGTGGTACATTTACACAGTGGAATACTACTCAGCAATTAAAAACAAGTAAATCATAAAATTTGCAGACACACAGTGGCAACTAGAAAAGATCAACCTGAGTGAGGTGTCCCAGAAGCAGAAAGACACACATGGTATATTCTCACTTATATGTGCATATTAGACTGATAATATAGGATAAACATACTAAAATCAGTACACCTAAGGAAGCTAATCAAGAAGCAGGACCCTGGTAATATGCTCAGTCTTCATTTAGAATGGTAAATGAGATGGACTTTGGAAGAGTGAAAAAAACTGAGAACAGGACAGGAGCTTACCATTGAGGGCCTCTGAAAGACTTTACCCAGCAGGGTATCAAAACATATGTTGAGATTCATAGCCAATTTTTTTGAAGAATGCAGGGAATCTTATGAAAGAAGGCAGAGATAGAAAGATCTGGAGGGAACAGGAGCTCCAGAAGGAGAACAATAGAATGAAGAACTCTGGGCACAGGGGTACTTTCTGAGACTAATACTCCAAAGAAGGACCATGAATGGAGAAAATTCAGAACCCCTGCACAGAAGTAGCTCATGGCAGCTCAGTGTCCAAGAGGGTTCCCTGATATTAGGAACAGGTATTCTCTCTGACCTGAACTCATGGGCAGGCTCTTTGATCACCTTCATCTGAGCTCCTTAACAGTCCACAGAGGAAGACAAAGAAGCCAGTCCTGATGAAACCTGATAGACTAGGGACAGATGCAAGAGGAAAAGACCGCCACTGTCATTGGACTGGGAGAAGAGCTTAGGAAAAGAAGAGGGAGGGGAGGTGGTTTTAGGAGGTGGTGGGGAGGGGACTACAGCTGGGATACAAAGTGAATAGACAGTAATTAATAAAAAGAAAATAAAAATTTCAAACAAAGATAAAAAGCATTGAAACAAAGTAACTCCACCCACTCCTCAATAAATGCAAGTAACATTCTTCGGACAGTATCATCTATAAACATAAAAGGACTCAACTCTCCAATAAAAAGCCACAGATTAACAGCATGGTTGTGGAAAACGGATCCAACATCCTACTGCATCCATGAAACACACCTTTGCAACAATGACAGACACTGCCTCAGAGGAAAGAGCTGGAAAAGGTTTTTTTTCAAGCAACCAGACCCAGCAAACAAGCTGTAGTAGCTACCCTAATATCTAATAAAATAGCCTTTTAACCAAAAAAAAAAAAAAAAAAAAAAAAAGATGAGGAGGGATATTTCATTCCCATCAAAGGAAAACTCCACCATGAGGACATCACAATCCTGAACATTTATGCCCCAAATATGAGAGTACCTGCATTCATAAATGAAACATTATTAAAGCCTAAATATCACATTGATCCAACACCTTAATAGTGGGAGACTTCAACACTCCACTATCCTCAAGGGACTGACGATCTAGACAGAAACTAAACAGGGAAATAAAGACATTTACACTGGTCCTAAATAAAATGGACTTATTAAATATCAACAGAACTTTTCACCCAAATACAAAAGAGAATAGATTTTTCTCAGCACCCCACAGAACCTTCTCCAAAATTAACTATATAGTTGAACACAAAGCAAGCCTCAAGAAAATCGAAATAATCCCTGTATCCTATCAGACTACCATGGCCTAAAATTTGAACTCAACAAAAACAGAAATAACGAAATGCCAACACATGCATGGAAACTAAACAACTCTCTATTCAGTGACAGCTGGATCATGGGAAAAAATTTCAAAAAAAAAGAAACTGGAGACTTACTAAAATTCAATGAAAATGAAGGCACAACTTATCCAAATTTATGGGACCCAATGAAAGCAGTGCTAAGAGGAAAGTTCGTAGTACTAAGTGCCTATAGAATGAAGTTTGAGGCATTCCTTACAAGCAACTTAAAGGCACATCTAAAAGCAATAGAAATAAAAGTAGCAGATACAACCAAGAAGAGCAAACAGTTGGAAATAAACTCAGAGCTGAAATAAATGAATTAGAAACAAAGAAAAGAATTCAAAGACTCAAAGAGACCAAGAACTGGTTCTTCAAGAAAATCAACAAGATAAACAAACCCTTAGCCAAACTTAACTAAAAGGCAGAGAGAAAGTCTATATGCCACAAAATTTGAAAATGTAAATGAAATGGACAATTTTCTTGACAGATTCCATTTACCAAATTTAAATAAAGATCAGGTAAATAGATTAAATAGTTCTATATTAACCAAGGACATAGAGGCAGTCATCTAAAGTCTCCCTACAAAAAAAACAAAAAAAAACAAAAAAATAAAAACAAAAACAAAAACAGGGCCTGATAGTTTCTGCACAGTATTCTACCAGACCTTCAAAGAAGAGCTGAAGCCAATACTCTTCAAACTATTCCACAAAACAGAAACAGAAGGAACATTATCAAATTAATTCTATGAGGCCACAGTAACCTTGATACCTAACCCACACAAAGACCCAACAAAAAATAGTATGTCAAACCTATCTCTCTCATGAACATTGATGCAAAAACTAATAAAAAAATACAAGCAAACTAAATCCAAGAACACATAAAAATATCCACCATGACCAAGTAGGCTTCATTCCAGGCATGCTGGGGTGGTTCAATATACTGAAATCCATCAATGTAATCTACCACATTTAAAAAAAAAAAGGAAAAAAAGAACACATGTTCATGTCCTTTGATGCCAAAAAATCATTTGAGAAAATCCAACACCCATTCATATTTAAAGTCTTGGAGAGGTCAGGGATACAAGGTTCATACCTAAATGGTAAAAACAGTATAATGCAAGCTTACGTCCAACATCAAACTAAGCAGAGAGAAAAGTTAACAAATTCCATTAAAATCAGGGAAAAGGCAAGGCTGCTCACTTACTCGATATATCTTCAAATTAGTACTTGAAGTCCTAGCTAGAGCAGTAAAGCAACTAAAAGAGATCAAGGAATAAACATTGAAAGGAAGCAGTCAAAATATCACTACTCAGAGAAGATTTAATAGCATACATGAGTGATCCCAAAACTTCTATCAGCATACTCCTTCAGCTAATAAACCCATTCAGCAATGGAGCTGGATACAAAATTAACTGAAAAGAAAAAAAAGAATTCAGTGGCCCCCCTGTATACATAAGACAAATGGGTTGAGAAAGATATTACAAAAACACCCTTTACAAAGCCAAAAATAACATAAAGTCCCTTAGTCTGACTCTAACCAAGGATGTGAAATATCTGTTTGAAAAATTCTTCAAATCTCTGAAGAGAACAGTCGAAGAAGATATTTGAAGAATGAAAGATTTCCCATGCTCATGGATGGGCACGGTAAACCGGTAAAATGGCCATCCTGCCAAAAGCAAACTACAGATTCAATGTAATTCCTTTCAAAATGCAAACACAATTCTTTACAGAACTTGAAAATACACTTCTCAGTTTCATGTGGAAAAACAAAATCCCAGAATTGCTGGAACAATCCTTTACAATATCAGATCTTCTGGAGGTATCTCCATCTCTGAACTCAAGCTGTACTACAGAGCAACAGTAATAAAAACTGCATGGTACTGTCATAGAAACAGAAGAGTGGATAAATGTAATCGAATGGAAGATCCAGAAATAAACCTACAAATAAATGGATACTTGATTTTTAACTAACAATAAATGCAGTATCCAAGTAGGGTCCCTAGTAAGGGGAACAGGGACTTTCTCTGGCATGAACTCAGTGTCAGGCTCTCTGTTCACCTCCTCCTTGGTGGTGCAGCTTTGCCAGGCCACAGAGGAAGACAAAGGAACAAGTCCTGATGAAGCATGAGAGGCTAGAGTCAAATAAAAGGAGAGGAGGTCCTCCTCTATCAATGGTCGAGGGGAGGGGCATATGGGAAGAAGTGGGAGAGACAGATGGCAGGATTAGGAGGAGATGGGGGGCAGAGCTGGGAAACACATTGAATAAATTTTAACAATAATAATAATACAAAAAAGTTTGGGATATGAAATTGTATAAAGTTTCATACACGGCAGGTATGGAGAACACAGCTATAATTGAGAAAAGATAAACACTGTTAAAAGAAAACTCTCACTCAGCATTAGGATAATAACAAGGGTTTCTTGAGGGGGAGACCCAACTTCCAGCTTATAAAAATGAAATTTATACCTAAAATAAAATTTCCAGAACTGGGAATTTCACTAAAGTAATACTCTTCACCAAAATGATCATCTAGGAATGTTTTCTAGGTTCATCATCAGAGACACTCAAATGAACCAACAGCTGGAGGCCAAGGCTGGTGAAACAGATATCAAGTTGTCACTAAAACTTAGACGTGCCATCTACATGGCACTCTTTTTTCATATATATATATATATATATATATATATATATATATATATATATATGAAAAGTATATATATATATACTATATATACTTATACTTACATATTATACTATATATACTTATACTTATATATATATATTATATATATATAAGTATATATATATATAGTATATATATAAGTATATATATTAAGTATTATGTTCTCAGGAAGGATTTCATCAAAGATTTAGGAAACTGCTGAAAACATTCAGTGTAGTACATCTTCAGATCACTTATATGGAAATCATTAAGCGCTGTTTTTGAAACTGTGAATCTCAATACTACATTTCAATAGGAAACAGAGGATGTTGGAAATTAAAGAAACATGTGATTTCTGACAATGAAACCTTGAGTCCAAAAGTATAGACTTGCCACAAAAGATTCAATACATGTTTCAAGTGACATAAATCTGGAGACAGTGTTACCTATGGGCATTGGAGCCCAACAGATACCATCAAAAACTAGGTGGCTATCTTAGTTTGGGAATATTTACCCTACTCCACAATATATTGGATGTACACAACTTGTGTTTATTTCAGAGGATCTCACCATTAAGAAATGACCTTGAGAACCAGAGGGGACAGGAAGAGTCCCACAAGGAGAACCACAAAGCCAAAACAAACAAACAAAAAACCAAAAACCAAACCAAACAAAACCAAAACTGTGCCCATGGAGAATTGCATAGACAGATGCATGAAAGACCATGAATATAGAGGACATAGACCCCTTGCTCAGATGTAGCCCATAGACATCTTAGTCTCCATGTGGGTTCCCTAGTAAGGGGAGAAGAGACAATCTCTGACATGAACTCTGTTGCCTGCTCCTTGATCACTTCTTCCTGCTGGAGCCACCTAGCCAAACCAAGGAGGAAGAGGCTCCACTCAGTCCTGATGGGAGCTGATAGGCTAAGGTCAGATAGTAAGGGAGGAGGACTTCCTCTATGAGTGGATTAGAGGAAAGGGATAGGAGAGGAGAGGGGAATGGGACCTGGAAGCTATGAGAGCAGGGATTAAAACTGGAATACAAAGTGAATAAGCTGTAAAAATTAGTAAGAAGAAAAATATTTACGTGGTAGAAAAAAAAAGAAAGAAGTTGCTGAAATTGCCCTGAGCTTTAGAAGAAACTTTCTACTTTAGGCTTTGGCAGTAAACTGTCAAGACTCTGGGGACCTGAAAAGATGCATTACATATATCTTCTATTATGAAATATCTATAATATTTTGAGAACATGGGGAAGGGGTTTCTGTGGTTTATGTGTTTGTCAAATAGACAAAAAGTGTTCTTATGATGATTAATTTTTATTATCACCTGGAATGGATTTAGAATCATCTTGGAAACTTCTTATTGTGTCTATAAGGGTGTTTTCAGAGATTATTAATTTAGTGGAGATGAGCAAACCTAAATATGGGAGGTAAATTATTTTATATATTTGACTGAATAAGAATGAGCTCTATCATTCTTGATCAGGTTCTTCATCTGCATGATATCACAACTAGATGTTCCTATTGCACAAACCCAGTTGTAAATTCCTACTACAGTAGATTATTTAATCATAAACATTAACTCAAAATAAATATTTCTCCCCTCAAGTTGCTTTTAGATATTTGGTCACAGGAATTAGAAGAATACATAATAATATTTATAGTGTCTTCAATTGAGACTCTAAAGACTTTACAATATATATATTAAATGTTGAACTAATAATATTAAATATTTATTGCTAGAAACAATTAAATGCAATATCATTAAAAGTTAAAAAAAACATATAATTTGGGGTTGGGGCTTGTATTTCAGCTTAAGATATTATAGAAATATAGAAATATCAAAAATCATCATACTTTAATCTTTTCAATTGCACATTTTTTTATTTTAATGTGTATATCACATCCAGCATTTAAAGATAATCTGATATGTATTTTATCTCATTCTATACTTTAACTGCATTATGCTTTTCTTTAAGTTCAATGGCCAAATACAACACAATATATTCTCATAGAAATATATGGTATTGAATTTGAGTCATACTGATTATTTAAAACATATAACTAATATTTCTAATAATACTCCATGTTGTAACTTTTACATTGTTAATTTGTTGATGTGTTTTAGTTTGAAAAAAAGTGTTTCTAAAGGTGCAAGTTATTTCATTCCCAATAATTCAAATATAATTAACGAAATGAAAATTATCAAATTTGTTTCCTGTGTAAAAGTTAAATAAAAGGATAAACAAAACTAGTCCTTATTTTCATTGCATGCCTTAATTCAGCATTATCTTATTTCTTATGAAATCTGTACATATCTTTTTAGATTTGAGTTATAGTTTAGAAGCACAGAGGAATTATGTGATATAATTCATTACTTGGAATTGTGCATCACTAGTGAAAGGCTTAAACTAATGTGGTTTTAATGCTGAACTTAGTCAAATATAAAATTAGTACATAAATTAAGCCAAATGGAACATACTATCTACAAATATCGAAATGTAGCTATTTGTTTTCTGGTGACAACTGCAGAATAGTAACACTAAGAGATAAATAAGATGATTAGAATACAAAATACATGAGGTTAGAATGTAATAAAAACAATCACTGTTGTTATAATTTAATGAAAGGCTATTCCAGGATGAGATAGTTTATCATTTGATAAGTGTGGGCATGCAATTAGCTCTGTGTCCATCAATAATGGACTTTTTAAATAATCAGATCAGACTTATGTTACAAATAAGGACAATATATTGGTGATTAGGAATGATAGATTTTTAAGGTTGTCAAAAATTTAATAAGCGGGATTTTTGGAGTTTAATTGTTATGCAT
Source organism: Pachyuromys duprasi (assembly GCA_028658305.1). Lineage (NCBI taxonomy): Eukaryota > Metazoa > Chordata > Mammalia > Rodentia > Muridae > Pachyuromys > Pachyuromys duprasi. Next base: position 2,337 of record JAQQSO010004084.1, on the reverse strand, counting down.
TGTTCTAAAATGTAGAATGTTATTTGAATTTTAAGACATCAAACACATTTCTAAAAATATTTATTTGCTATAATTTTCACAAAAATTAGCGTTTGCTCTTTAATAATTTATTTGTACTCAAAAATTTGGGAAGTATTGTGTCACAGAATAAACCATATTCCCTTTTATTATATCAAATTGTTGGATTATATTTATAGATAACTTTTATTCTTAATAATTATGACTGAGGAAGGCCACAGAATTATTGGGAGATCCAGATCTCTCTGTGCTGGATGGAAAACTACAGGTCAACTTGGGGTACACTGGAAAGCCTGTATCAAGAAATATATCACAATAATATACAATATTATATAGGAAATATCATAATGATGCTATTCATATCATTAAACTCTATGAAGTGTGACAAACAGTTGTTAAATATACAGTATAGTAAAGGTAATCTTGACATATTGTGTGTATTCATTGCATGAAGAAAAAATTTCACATTCAGATATAACAAATACTGTGTTACAACTATTCAGAACACACCAAGAAAAAAAAAAGACAGCATAGTTTTTGTTTTCAAGTTAGTAATCAGTGTTAATTTACTTGATATATCAAAAAATTATGACATTAAATACTTATTCCGTTAGAAGATGTAACTTGGTGGAAAAGCACCTGCTCAGATATACATGGCGCTGAGTTAGAACTTCAGTTTTATGTTCCTTACAATATTTTGCAGCATCATTTGCTTCTGTTTAACTGATGTGATTATTACCTCAGCTTCCCTATTCATGGCATCAAAAATTAATTCATGAAACTGCCAAAATATAAGGTCATTCAAGGTGGAAACTATTACTCAGAATCAAGGCTTATGACAACACCAAAAACTGAAAAATGTTAAGAAGTTTTGCAGAAGAGGAATAATGTGGATTTTGTTCTTTTGATAACTTAAAGATTTTAAAGTTCCCTTTTGAATGAAACATGTGATTAATTATGTGGATATTACATGTTTATCAATATTATCTTAAAATTCGACATATTTCATTAAATACATTTAAAGTCAGGAGAGATCGAAGATGGCTGCCCCAGGAAGACACTGTGTCTGAGGAGCAGAACAGTAGTGTAGGCACAGCAATCAGGAGACTGAGATCTCGGACCTAAAACATCAGCATTTGTGACTGCCAGGTGAGCGGAATTCCTACAGTGGGGAAATCAAGTGGAAATGTCCAAAGGACACCTAGGTATTCCCAGGAAAATCTCCGGAGGGTGACAGGCTGTGCACAGCTGCACTGGGCGCCTAAGCCGCCATTGCGGTCAGGGTCACACAGTACCCCGGACGGATTGAATTTCACCCAGATACCATGGGCTGCACTAGGTGGGCACACAACCCTTTGTGCCAGCAGCCGCCACTTTGGTCTGGGTCACACAGTACCCCGGACAGACTGAGTTTCTCCCAGATACCACAACCTGCACTGGGCAGGCTCACAACCCTATGCTCCAGCAGCCACCACTTCCATCTGGGGCACACAGTACCCCGGATGGACTGAGTCTCACCCAGTTACTGTGGGATACACCAGTCAGAACCACACCCCTAGGCACACCCAGCCATCACCCCGGATTGGGACTCATATTATCAGGTCCAGACTGAGGTGCCCCAAATACCATCTCAGACCCTGGTGCACAGCCCCTGACCCAGAAGGAGGCTCCAAGGCTCCAGTCCAGAAGAGAGCCTTTAGCAGCAAGCTCAGGGCAGAGCTCGGCCTCCTTATCAGAGCAGCGCCCCCAGTGGACACATCAAAGGGGGACACACAACCTTTGGCACAGAGTGAGGAGCCAAACCGCCAGACCAGAGGGGAGACCAGCCTGTGGTGCTCACAGCCTCTAGCACAGAGCACTAAGCCAGGCACACAGATGCCACAACAGAGTTCAACTGAGGCAACAACATACACTATCAAACCACTAGAACTCCCTGATCATGAAGAATACTCCTGACACAAGAGATTGACAGTTCCAGTCTGAAGTTCAGCCATAAAGCACAAAGAGCACATTGATTATATATAAACAAATGCCCAGAAATTGGTGTAAATACTCACCCAACAATAATCAGGACACCATGGCCCCACCAGAAACACCCAAAAGCAATAGAGATTTTAATTCACTGGAGACACAGGAAAATTATATTAAAGCTATGATTATGCAGATATTAGAGGAACAAACGGAGGTACAAAGAGAGGAAATGAACAAGGCTCTCAAGGAAATTAAGAAGGTTTTAACAGCCCACATACAGGAACAATTAAAGATAGACAGAGAAGAAACAACCAAAATAGGAGACACAATCAATCAGATGAAGGAAAC
>JAQQSO010004083.1:0-13061 GCA_028658305.1 Pachyuromys duprasi | reverse complement strand
GATGGAATCTCAGAGTAGTTTTGATTTCCATTTCCCTGATGACTAAGGATGTTGGGCATTTCTTTAAGTGCATAACTGTCCTGTGAGAGGTTCCCCCAGCAGAGGATCAAAATAGATGCTGAGAGGGAGGGGGCTATGGCTGGGATACAAAGTACATAACCTGTGATCAATATAAAAATAAATTAAATTTAAAAAAAGAAAAAAAATAGATACTGAGACTCACAGCCAAACATTAGGCACAGCATAGGGAGCCCGTAGAAGAGTGACATGAAGGATAGACGGACAGGAGGGGACAGGAACTCCACAAGAAGACCAACAGATTCAACTAACCTATGCCCATAGGGGCTCACAGAGACTGAAACACTAACCAAAGAGCATGCATGGTCTGGATCTAGGCCTGCGACACATATGTAACTGATGGGCAGCTTGTTCTTCGTGAGGGTTCCCTAGCAAGTGGAGCAGGTGCTGTCTCTGACATGGGCTCTGTTGCCTGCTTTTGAAGCACTTTTTCCCAGCCGGGCTGCCTTGTGTGGACTCAGTGGAAGAGGATGTGCTTAGTCCTGATGTAACTTGATGTGCTGGGGAAGGTTAATGGAGAGGGGGATGGGAGGGAGCTTTTCTGAGAGTAGGAGGGGGGAAGGAAGAAGAGGGGATAGGGGGGACCTGAATGAGAAGAGGAGGGGGCTGCAGTTGTGATATAAAGTAAATAAACAAATAAATACATTTAATAAAAAATGATAACATTTTTAAAACATTAAAATATTTAAAATATTAAAATAATGTACTATATTAAAATAACTCATAAGGTTTTTAATGTCTGGAAGACAGAATGGGAAGCGCCTCACTCTTGATGCTTTTGTAGAAATAGCCAGGTCTGGGGCGTCAGGGTCACAGGTCATGTGCACCCTTGCACAGGTTGGCGCTGCACGCTGCACATGGGTGCTGTGAGAACATCACTCACGTGGCAGACTTCCTCCTTTCTATATGTCTCTGCCTCTGCCAGCCCAACAGGGCTTTGTGGACTGAAGTCTAGGAAGGCGCTTCCGGTTGTGGACTTCCTCTAAACAAGGCAGTGTCTGTGAAGTGCTTTGGGGAAAGAGGGACAGCAAACAGAGCATGGAGTCCTGCACTGGAGAGGGGAAGTCCTGGGACCCAGGCTGTCTGCCTGCCTAAGCATTTTCAGATCCTGTCCAGCAGCACCCTGCCATCGATGAGGAGGGAGCTGTGGATCTGAGTCACCCTTGCAATGTGGGGTCAGAGTTCTCAGCCCCTGAATGCTGCACACACCATGCAGCGTGAGGCAGTGTCAGAAACTGAAGATCTGCCGGCCACATGCCCAGACCCCTGGGGCACAGGGGCCATCCATATGAGCCAAGTCGTTCCTAGTGACAGGACACCGGCTGTCTGAGCTGTCCTCCCACTCCTGCTGCTGTCCCTCATGGCTGCCTGCCAGCTGGGACATCCCAGTAAACCACGGCTTGTGCTTGGTGATTATGGGCCCTAGCACAGTCTAACTCAGAGAACAGAAGCTCCTGGTTCCAGCACCATGAGATGGGCATGTGCGGAAATCAAGCTGTGGTGGTCTCCATGTTCCTTTGTAACATCCAGGACAGCATTTTCAGAGTGCCTTGCCTCACGTGACTCCATTTGTAAAGCATGCTGCACTGTACTTTGAAGCAATCTGCACCTTGGACATGTCTGTACCTTGAACTCACACTGTGCCTTGAACCAAATGTGCATTTGGCCACCCTGTTACAGAATAGCTCTGTTGTTTTTCCCTGCCACAAGTCCACACTTCTGAACACACACATGAACACACACACACACACACACACACACACACACACACACACAAGGAGAGGCAATGGTGGTCATTTATTCTGCCTCTGAACTCACATTGTATCATAATATGGTTTTGAAGTAAGACACATGTGCCCTCACATTTGTCTCTCTATGAAGAACATTTATATGTGACTCGATGGGCCCATTTGTTTCTTTGGAGTGTGGAACCTCAGGGTAGTCTATGTGCTTGGTCCTTTCTGCTTCTCATTTAGGTTGTTAGGAAATCCCAGCAATCTGTCCTGTTCATCAGGAAGGAACCTGTCTATAACAGCACAGCTCAAAGAAATCTGTGTGTGCTTGTGTTAAAAGTTTGCTCATCTGGACCATGAACTTCCTATTGTTTTTCCCTCTATAGGAAGAAAGACCCTCTTGAGATGTCTTCCAATGTTGTCCCCATAGAAATCCCAATGACAGAGAGAAATCCCAGTGACCTTCCTAGAATGAATGCCAGTGGCCCGAATACATGGGCTGAAGAAGCTGTGTTGAGTTTTCATAACATCAGCTATCAGGAAACAGTGCAGAGCGGCTTTCCTCTTCGTAAAAAGACATACGTAAAAAGACTATCAAAAATCAGGTATGTTTATGAAATAAAGAGAATGGAGAGAACACTGTATTGAATAGCTTTTTCAAGAAACACCCTTTCCCTGTTCTCAATAAGCTGTGAGTATGTGTGTACTCCTTCTCTCAGCCCAGCCAAGGCCACTGGTCTTGGGCACTGGTCCTCTCTGCTCCTCTACCCTGAGCTCCCACCATTTGCTCACTAAGAAGGGGGTGGTCAGGGCAAAGGATTGACACATTATCTGAATATGAAATGACAAATGAGGAGGCAGCTATGTTTGATACAAGAATATGCCCTTTCCAGTCTGAATATTCACTAATCGATCATTCAGTCAGTGTTTGGGTGCTGATTTGTGTTTGTGCTGTAACTATAAGTCAGTAAACAATGTCCTCTAGTTGAGGGGTCTGTCCCAGTTCTAAGCAGAGCATAATCTGATCTATTTATCATGGAAAGAAACCCTCATTTTCCTGGCATGTCTATTTTGGTATTCTATTTTCTTTCAATTGTTTTTCTTTAGCGTTAATCCTGGAAGCAGTTTCCCATCCTGTGCAGTGCTTCTTTCTAGTCACTGGATTTCTGCTTAAGTTGTCCTGGTTCTAGTTTGATTTTGTTTGACCAGCAGCGACACAGCTACCAGTATCCAATGAGTCAGTGCTTTCCTGTGCAGAGGTTCAGTGGGTAGCAACCAGGGCTATGTGAAGACACTGAGCAACAACCCTCAGCCAGAAGCTGTTCCAGACTTTACCCATGCAGGCTGTGTGTGCACTGGGGTCTCCATGAGAACCCGCTGCTTGCGTCAAGGAACACTGAACTTAGGCGCCCTGCTTTTCAAACATGCCAAGTGTGTAGGGAATAAACAAAAGTGTTCTGTGATACTGGAGGCATTTTTCTGACAAGTCCCCACTATCAGTCAACAGCTTTGGTCAATAACAGACCTATATTAACATTTGAGAATTCCCTATGGGTATGTGCTGAATTCTGTCTAAAATTTCATCCAACCTCAATGAGCATACCTGGTGTAGACACTAAGCTCGTATGACAGCTTTACATTGAAACGTAAACTAGTGTGATTTTGTGTTTACAGTGGGATCATGAAACCTGGCCTCAATGCCATCATGGGACCTCAAGACGGGAGCAGATCTCTGTGAGTATAACAGGATGCACACACAAGACCCTTGTATTCATTTCCCTTCCTTTAAAACAATCATTTTTGTATGACTTATCAGGTATTGTGTGAGTGTCTAGTCTGGTCCTATGTGCTGTGGATGAAGTGCAGGAGGTACACCTTCTGATTTCTGCAAAGAACGGGAAGTCTTTCCAGGTCAGCTTTGCTAACTGGAAATGATAAAGTGACTGACATATGGTGTTGGGTCTTGCTGTTACTTAATGTGGCTGGAGATAGATAGTGTTAAACCTAGGATGCTGAAACAGAAGTTGTGTGCAGGTGAGAAAGTATCATCACCAGGCCAAAGTTCTCAAACTCTATCAACATGTTACCTGGGTTCAGTTCAAGGCTGGGTAGCAAGGAGGGTCGCCATGTAGGCCATGTCTTGCATTCCAAATTCTGGGCTGTATTATAGCACATAATGAACAGAAGGGAGTGTGTGTATGCCTTTGTGTGTGAGGCAGAGATAGAGAATGTATATGAGTGAATGTGACTATGTGTGTGAGAGTGTGTGGATGTGTGAGTATGTATGAGAGTGTATATGTGAGGGAATGTGAGTATGTGTGTGAGAGTGTGCATATGTGTGAGTGTGTATGAGAGTGTGTTTGTGAGGGAATGTGAGCATGTGTGTGAGACAGTATGTATGTGTGAGTGTGTGTGTGATTTTTGTTAAATTGTAGGCTCATCCACTACTTATTTTTCAGTTTTACTTAATATGCAGAATTTTTATTCTGAGCAGGATGATGTAGCTTTGGTGAAGGGAGAAAATAAATGACACACAGATGTAACCCTTTGTAGGTTACTGAATGTCTTAGCAGCAAGGAGAGACCCATGTGGATTATCAGGAGAGATTCTGATAAACGGAAAACCCCGGCCTGCTAACTTCACATGTACTTCTGGTTATGTACCACAAGTAAGTGCTGGTGGTTTGTAAACTTAGATTTCCTCTGCTTGTACATGGGCAGGTGCTCAGCTTATAGACCCCTGACCTTCCAGTTATTGATATGACAGGCTTATGGGCCCAGCTTTCTCTATGCCAACTTTTCCCAGTGAACCATTGGCCTGACTAGGACATCTGTGGCACAGTGCTCTTCGTTGCTGCTGTGCCTTACTTCTAAGAAGGACTGCTGCTGTCCACTTTTGCCCTTCCTCCATCTTTCCCCACTATTTAGACCACGTGGTCTGCCCACAGTTACAGGCAGAGTCACCAAATTCGCTATGCTCTTCCTGGAAGACCAGTGGGAGGGGAAGGAAATGATCACTCAGGCCTTGTGTAGTGGAAGCTTCTGCTTTCTCAGTTGTATCATGGGAATGTGTTTTTTTTGTTTGTTTGTTTGTTTTGGTCCCAAGTGTGGGATGTGGAAAAGTTTTCAGTTCATCCTCAGCTGACCAAAGCTCCAGTGAGAAGGCATGTGATGTTTTTCAGATGGAAACTGCCTTGACTGTGAGGGGCATGGTTTGTGCCAGCTGGAAAACATCCCTGTGTGGACTCAGAGAAGGGGTAAATAGGAGCTCAGGGACAGAGAGAATAAACACTGGGCTGGGCTTGGCTCCTCATCCCTTCTCTAGGCTTCTGATTGCTTCACTAAGCTTAGCATCTCTTCCCCACAGTCCAGAGATTTCTGTATGCCATTGCTGCTGATTCACGTTGCTGTTTGACCTTGGCTGCTGGTATCCTGAAGACTGAGATCAGGATTTTCACCAAAGAACCCAACAATCCTAACCAGCAGGAAGTAGCTAAAAGAGCTCTACAGCCCCTTTCCCTGCAGAACTGCTTTTTTGCCTACCAAGGGTCAGGGGTAGTGGTGGGGTAGGAAAGGAGACAGAGGCATTTCAGAAAGCTAAGTAAAGTAGGCTTACAAAATCTTACAACCCTGCTCTCAGAAGTAGTAAAATTGAGAGCTTGTTTTCATGTAGAGCATTACACTGGTATGCTGTGTGTGGTCTAGGTTATATCTGTTAGAGAGATGGTCTGAGTGATTTCTACCTCTAATTATGTTTACCCTTAAGAATGAAGTGGTGATGGACATAGTGACTGTGAGAGACAATGTAGAGTTTTCAGCAGCTCTTCGTCTTCCACTGACTACAACAAGAGATGAGAAGACAAGGCGCATCAATGAGGTTCTTGAACTTCTGCGACTGGATAAAGTAGCAGATGTCAAGGTGAGATGAAGAAGAGTCTTGAAAGACTCAGGGCAGGAAAAAAATTCCTGTGTGGCTAACAGGACACTCTACCAGCCTTACCTATAATGTGTGTGGTCAAAGGGGGCTGTGTCTGTCTGTTTACATGATGCAAAGGTGAAAATTGAGCTGGGAAGGAGTCTTAACAATGGCTTAGCCCAGGAGTGGTGTGTGATCCAGCAGGGGAAATTGTTCCTCCTATGGCCATTTCCAAGTGTTCTTCACAGGAGCCCACAACATTAAACTCATAGCTCATTTGAGAAATTGACAAGGGCTTCTGTTTATCTTCTCTTCCTCCAGAGCAGTGGTTCTCAACCTTCCTAATGCAGCAGCTCTTTAATACAGTCCCTCAAGCTGTGGTGACCCCCAGCCATAACATTATTTTCTTGCTACTTCATAACTGTAATCTTTCTACTGTTGTGAATCCTAATGTGAATATCTGATATGTGACCCCGGAAGGGTTGTGGCTCAAGGGTTGAGAAGCACTGCTCTAGAGGTCTGTGTTCCCATATAGGATAGGAGATTGCAGACTTGGGTTTGGTGTTTCACCCCATGTTAACTTTTTTCCCACAACTCTCTTAGTCTCTGTGGCATTCAATTCTAACTTGTTTAGTACTTGTTATTTTCTGTAGCCTTTTGTTTGTGTGTTGTCTCTTATCCTGTGTGAGGTGGTTACTCTTGACTGTCAACCTGAAACAGTCTAGAATCACCTGGAATCATCTAGAATGTAGGTCTAGGAGGAGGAATTTCTCTGTAGGCGATTGTCTTGATAAGTTCATGCAGGCAGCACCATTCTTTGGGCTTGGGTCCTGGTGGGATAAGAATGGAAAAAGTGAGCTGAGCACTGACACATGTGCACATTCTCTCTATGCTCTTGACTGGATGCAACCAGTTGCTTCAGGTTCCTGAGCTGGCTTCCCTGAAGTGACTGACTGTACTTTAAAACTGTGCATTTAGATGAAAGATTTGCTCCCTGTTTACTTTTCACCAGAACACTTTATTTTAGCAACTGGACAGAAATACTAAGGTATTCTTCTGCCCTCACTCCCTGATTGCTTCTCCTCTGTCAATGTTCACTTCCAGCTTTCAGGTTGGGTTTTAGAGGTACAGCCTGGGGCAAGAGCAACAAGAAAAGGACAGAGTGACTCCCATGGACCTTCATGCAGGCTCAGGAAGGGCAGGAGAGGAATGGTGAGCTTCTCCCGAATATGGAACAGCTAACTAGTTTCTTACTGTCATACTAAGAAGACTATGATATAATACTTGTTCCCTACATATTTAATTATTCTTTATGCTTTAAAAAAGGACATTTGCTCAGCTTAACAATGCCATTATTATCTAAGAAAATAAATAAAATCTTGATATCCACAGCTCTGCCAGGTCAGTACCTATTCCCATTCCCCAAATGCCCTTTATCATTACATTGTTAATAGAATTTGAGCAGTTTAACTTACTATGTGCTTAGGGTTTCTAAATATCAGGCTGTTTCCCTCTTCTTGTGTCCCCAAAGCCTTCCTGCCTCTCACATTGAAGCTGACTCATCGAGATATTGCACATAGGTGTGTGGTGAGCAGACCTTTGGAGCTGTGGATGGAAACGGGCTCTTCGGAGTGTAATTCCATGATTTATTCCTGTGGTGGCCCTTTCTTAGAACAAGGAGTAGGAACAGGACCCTGGCTGTTGTTTCCCCTGACACTTCTCCAAAGTCTTTTATGAGATGCTTGTCTTGGTGGGAAGAATAGCAAAAAACATGTAGTTGCCACACTTTTTTTTTCCTGAAAAATGGAATTGTGTTTGCTTTGGTTCTATTTATAACTTGGTTTTTATATTTTCCATAAGTTACACGATTTTGCTTTGTTTTAAACAATCATTAGTCATTGTCCTAAGCTGCTTACTTGGCGTTTTAGGTACAAGACATGGGAACAGAGTTTAAGCCTAAGAATTGTTCCCTGTCTCTCTTTCCCCCTTAGCCTTCCTAGTTCCTCTCACATTACACAGTGACCCTGGCTTATAAAAAGACTGTGGCAGTTTGACCTTTTGCATTTGTTCACAAATGTGAGTCATGGATTCTGTGATGCCCTACAGTGCAGATAATGTCAACATGAAAAGTCTTAAGGAAGTTGAAAATTAATAAACTTCTGGAAAATCATGACAGATTGCAATAGTTTTCATAATAAAACTTTTTAATGATAACCTTAAAAAAGTGTGAATGTATTGTGAGTATATGTGTGAGTGTATGTGTATGTGTGAGTGTGCATGCGTGTGAGTGTCCACCTGAGAGACAGTGCACACATGGAAGTCATAGGCCTCCTTTCTCAAGGGTCCTATCTCTACTCTCACCTTGTTTTTGGGCAGGGCCTGTCTTCTGCTGGTGCCTGCCATGCATGGCCAATGTCCCTGATCCATCTCCCGTCTCATTGTTACATCTTGGTGGTATTCACATGCATGCCAGGGCATGTAGCTTTTGTATGTGACTTCTCAGGGTTGAACCAGGCTTCGGTCTTTTCTTTTCCCTGCTCAGCCTTCTCTGTAGCAACTAATAAGATTTTGAGATAGGAAATACAGAGGGAGTATGCGCTTACTGAAAGAATGGGATAGTTCTATGGTCAGCACAGTAGTGCACTTGCTAACAGCGTCTTTCTGGGTTTTAAAATCATTAGTATTTTATCACATACTGAGAAATGCTATTTCCTACTGGAACATTTTAAGAAAACACTAGGTAGTATCTTACTCCTGAGCACTTAGATAATTCATAAAAGTAAGGACCTATGGTTCCCTATAAAACCTAAACTCTCCAGGTGAGTAATCCTTCACATCTTCAGCCATGTCAAGTCCACATCATCCACATTCCCCAAACATCTCTTGTGTGCTGTCATTAGGGGTTGATCATGGTTCTGCTTATTATGTGTACAGAGTTTAGCCCTCAGAATCGTTCCCTGTCTCTCTTTCCCCTCAACCTTCCTAGTCCCTCTCACATTACACTTATAAAAAGACTGTGGCAATTTGACCTTTTGCATTTGTGTTCAACTGTGAGCCATGAATTCTGTGATGCCGTACAGTGCAAATCATGCCAATTCAAAAAGTCTTAAGAAAGTTGGAAATGTCCTAAGAAGGCAATGTGAACTTTTCACTTTGGAATTTTTGGTGAAAGCTGTTTGTTGGTCTGTGAGTGTGATAACTCCCAAGCCTAGAATATGTGCCTTCCTAAGGAACAAACGTTATCTGTTCTCAACATGGGCATCATGGCAATTCTGACCTGAGCCTCTTTCTCCTCTCTTGGTAAGAGAAGCCTCCTCATTCTCCACGGTACACACGTTTTTGCCCTTTGAGAGAATGACATAAGAGAACTTTTTCTTGCTGGAACAGGCTCTTCACCCAACCAAAGTCACTATGGTTGTTCTTGCTGGTAACGATGGTCAATGGTGCTTCAGCCTAGATCTAAAGAGCTCAGGAAGAGAACCAGCATAGCAGTGGAGCTGGTCGCTGACCATCCCATTTTGTTCCTGGATGAGCCCATCACTGGCTTGGACTGGAGAACGGCGACTGATGTCATCTCAGTCCTGAGAAGGTAAGAGCTAAAGGGACGCCATGTTTTTATTTACTTAATACTTGGTCATTTGTGTGTGTGTGTATGTGTGTGTGTGTGTGTGGTTCAGGAGACTCAGAAGCAAGCTACAGAATTCATGCTTGTTTATCAGTGGGGAACTGTAGTTAACAAAGAAGAGGCATAAAGATCAATGAGACGGGTGGTGAAGGTGGACACTGCTTTCAGTAGCATGTTGATACCCTCAATATGTGACAAGTGAGTAGTGGCCAAGAGGGAGAGATCCAGACAGAGAGGTGGCCAGAGGGAGAGTGAAATTCCTCTGAGGCAAAGCATGTTTGATGTGTTTGGAACATTATAGACACAGGGTGAACTACAGCCAGTTCTCCAACGTGAGGTCTTCCAAGCCCTCCACGTTCACAATTGAAGTGTGTGTACAGGGTTGGATGGAGAGTCCTAGGTTCCTTAGGCCACTGTGAGTAGGAAGGTTTCCATGAGGCACAGGATACAGGGGAGAGCAGTCATGGTGGAGGTGCACAGTGCACCGTGGGGATGAGAAGATGTGCAGCAGGCTGAGGTGACATGGTGCCTTAGCTGGGAGATGGCAGGATGTGCAATTGCTTCCTAGACGAGAAACAGCTTTTTCTCAGGAATTAGCCCTGGATGTGGTGCTGAGGAAATGGTTTCTGAGGTGTGGCTCAGAACCCTGAGAAGAATGAAGGAAAGGAAGCAGCATCTCCTTCCCTAAGAAAGAAGTCTGCAGCTGAAGTATTTGTAGAGAAAAAGTGTAACCGTCAGGTTTTATACATTTTAAAAATTAGTAATAGTTTCAGCCTCAATGAATAACCCCAAGAACTGCATAAGCTGAGGTTGGCCTTTGTGGTGCTGTCTTTCCTTCCTGCCCTGTGTTCTCTGTCTGACATCACGGTCCATCACCATAAATAGTCCTGCCTGTACTTCCAGGAACCAAGAGGCTCCCAGTGTACCTTCCCAGTGAGGAGGTCAGCAAGCAGGGCCTGTCTCTCCCCAATCATAGGTCACCGCTTCTGGTCTGTCCCCTTCCTGTCTGCTTCGGGATACTCTAAAATGGAGTTCTGTCAGTTTCCAGTGTGGAGTGCTTCTCTCTGTTCCTGCTCTCGTGCCATTGTGAGTCCTAGTGCAGTGCACGCGGTCATCCTAAGGGTGATTTACCCCAGTGTTCTGGGAGCAGACTCTGGACCTGACATGCTGTGTTCCCCTTTGTCTCCAACACAACTGGAAGTTACAGGAATATTTTTATAAATTCCTGGTAGGAAGATTTTTTAAAAGTTTTCACATTGATTGATTGTGTGTATGTGTGTGCATGTGTGTCTGTCTAATGTGTATAGCACGAATGTATAGGTCAGAGGACAACTTAGGGAGTTGGTTTCTCCTTCTGCCCTTCTAGCGAGTGGGTTCTGGAGACTGAAATGGTCTTCACACTTGGCAGCAAGCAGGTTTACCCACTGAGCCATCCTGCTTGCCTGTATGAATCTTGGCCATATTCTCATGCTCGTGGTCGCTGGATTCTATGATATAAAATTACAATTTCTTATTTTGCTATTTATTGATGGTCTGTTAGAGAGAATAGTCCCTATTAAGGCCTTATTCTGCTCCTCATCTTGTCTCTAACATCTAGTTTCCCTGTGAGCTACTAACTTCTGCTCTTGTTTTAGTTGCATCCCAAGTGATATGGCATTCGGTGTGGTTTCTCTCCTCAGCTTCCATTTTGTACAATGGGATGTAACATGTGATTCCTCATTTTTCAAACTAGTAAATCAATCCTGGGGCTAATAGAAGGCCCTTCACTGTGAGCATTTTTATGTTTTACCTGTTTTTTTTTTAATTTATTTATTTTTATCTCAATCACAGGTTGGGTACTTTGAATCCCAGGCGTAGCCCCCTCCCCCATTCCCTCCCACCATCCCACTCCCTCCCTCATCTGTTTTACCTGTTTTTTAAGAATTTCACACAATATATTTCAGTCCTATTCTTTCCTTCAACAGGATCAATCTTTGACTAGGGCTGGAGAGATGGGTGAGCAGTTCAGAGCACTGGCTGCTCTTCCAGGGACTCAGATTCAATTCCCAGCCACATGGAGGCTCACAGCATCTGTTCCACAGTTCCAGGGAAACTAATTCATACTAGTCACTTCCAAGTGTACAGCAACACATGTAGTGCTCAGACATACATTCAGGCAAAACACCCATACACATAAAGTACAGTTAATAAGTATATTTTAAAATAATTTTTAAGTTAAAACTTTACTTTCCTCTAAAAATGAAATCACTTTCTTTTTTTAAAATAAGTTATTTATTTTTATATTAATCACAGGTTATGTACTTTGTATCTCAGCCATAGCTCCCTTCCTCATTCCTTCCTACTCTCCCCATCCCCCCCTGCCCCTTTCCAAGTCCACTGATAGGGGAGATCTTCCTTCCCTTCCATCTGACCCTAGCTTATCAGGTCTCTTCAGGGTTGGCTGCAATGTCCTCTTCTGGAGTCTAGCAAGTCTTCTCCTCTCTCGGGGTTGGGCAAGAGTGTCAAAGAGCCAGCCATTGAGTTCATGACAGAAATAGTCCCTGTTCCCCTTACTAGGGTACCCAGTTGGATAGTGAGCTCCCTTGGGCTATATCTGAGCAAGGGTTCTAGGTTATATCCATACATGGTCTTTGGTTGGAGAAACAGTCTCATAAATGACCCCTGTGCCCTGATCTATTTGGTCTTTGTGGAGCTCTTGTCCTCACCAAGTCTTACTACCTCCCCCTTCTTTCATATGATTCCCTGCACTCTGCCAAAGGTTTGGTTGTGAGTCTTAATATCTGCTTTGATACATTGCTAGTTAGAGCCTTTCAGAGGCCCTTTGGTGGTAGGTTCTTGTCCTGTTGCTTGTTTTCTCCTATATTCAATGTTCATACCATTTGTCTATCTAAGTGAGGATTGATCACCTTACCCCGGGTCCTCTTTCTTGCTTATTTCCTTTAGGTGTATAGATTTCAGTATGTTTATCCTATATTATATGTCTATATAAGTGAGTATATACCATGTGTTTCTTACTGCTTTGGGGATACCTCACTCAGGATGATCATTTCCAGTTCCTACCATTTGCCTGCGAATTTCATGATTTCCTCATTTTTAATTGCTGAGTAGTAGTCCATTCTGTAAAAGTACCATAATTTCTGTATCCATTCCTCAACTGAGGGACATCTGGGTTGTTTCCAGGTTCTGGCTATTACGAATAAAGCTGCTATGAACATGGTTGAGCATATGTCCTTGTGTACTTGAGCATCTTTTGGATATATGCCTAAGAGTGGTATAGCTGGGTCTTGAGGAATCACTATTCCTAATTGTCTAAGAGAGTGACAAATTGATTTCCAGATTGTTTGTACAAATTTGTATTCCCACCAGCAATGGAGGAGGGTTCCTCTTTCTCCACAACCTCTCCAGCCTGTGTTTTCACTTGAGTTTTTGACCTTAGCCATCCTGGTGGGTGTAAGGTGAAATCTCAGGGTCGTTTTGATTTGCATCTCACTGATAGCTAAGGACTTTGAGCATTTCTTTAAGTGTTTTTCTGCCATTCTATAATCCTCTACAGTCAGTTCTCTCTTTAGCTCCATACCCCATTTTTTAATTGGATTCCTTGATTTGTTACTTTTTAACTTCCTGAGTTCTTCATATATACTGGATATTAGCCCTCTGTCAGATGTAGGATTGGTAAAGATCCTTTCCTAATCTGTAGGCTGTTGTTTTGT
>JAQQSO010004082.1:0-13062 GCA_028658305.1 Pachyuromys duprasi | reverse complement strand
TCTCCTGTTGTTCCTCATAATCTGATCTTGATCTTGATCTGCATAATCAACACTTTAAGATAATTTTCCTCTGTCTCCGCTGAATAAAAATCTCCGCTGCTTTTGGGTGTTTCTGGTGGGGCCATGGTGTCCTGATTTTTGTTGGGTGAGTTCTTTAGCCGATTTCTGGGCATTTGTTTGTATATAATCAGGGAGCTGTTTGTGCTTTAAGGCTGTACTTCAGTCTGAAACTGTCAGTCTCTGGTGTCAAGAGTATTCTTCTAGAAGGTCAGGGATTTCCGGTGGTTTGTTATTGTTTGTTGTTGTCTCAGTTGAACTCTGTTGTGGGCTCTGTGTGTCTGGCTTCGTGTTCTGTGCTAGAAGCTGTGAGTACTGCAAGCTGGTCACCCCTCTGGTCTGGAGGTCTAGCTCCTCAGTCTTTTGAGATGTCAGCTGGGGTCTTTGTGCTCAGCCCTGGGTTTATTGCTAAGGGCTTTTCCCTGGAATGGAGATTTGGCTCCCCCTTCTGTGCCAGGGGCTGTGCACCATGTTCTGAGATGATATTTGGGCACACACAATGGGTTTGGGTTGGTGTGCTTCCACTGAATGCAGGCCTGTCTGAAATGGTGCCCGAGGCCTTCTCTGTCTGTCCTGTGGACACACACAGGGACTGAGGATTTGGCCCTCAGTGTGCCATCTGGTCAAGATGGTCCCTGGACTTTGTCAGTCTGGGGTGGCTCCTGTGATCCATGCACGCCCACCAAGCACCGTGGGTTGAAGCAGAACTCAGGTCCCTCCCAGACTTGCCCGTGGACTGGCACAGGGACTGAGGTTTTGCTGGTGGAAGCCTGTGGCTCACACCCGTAGAGTGCAGACTGGTCACAAAGGTCCCCTGCCCTTCTCAGACTGGGGTGGTTCTTGTGATCTGTGTGTGCCTGCCGCACACCCATGTGTTGAAGCAGAACCCGGGTGCAGTGTGCGCTTGCAGGGTGCAGTTTGGTGAAAATGGTACAGGGTTCCTCCTCAGATTGCCGGCAAGAATGTGTGATCAAGACTATTATGGCAGGTGCAGGCGCCCAGTGTGGCTGCTTGTTGTTGAGATCAGAGCTGTGAGCTGCCACTGGTCACCGGGAGGTTTTTCCGGGGAATAACTGGGTGTCCCTAGGGTTTTCCCACTTGATTTTCTGACTGTGGGAGTTCTGCTCACCTGGCAATCACTGATGCTGGCATTTTAGGTCCCAGAGTTCAGTCTCCTGGTTGCTGCATTGTTTCTGCTGTCCTACTCCTCAGACACAGTGTCCTCTAGTGGCAGCCATCTTGGATCTCCCTATTCTTAACCTTTTAAAATATAAGGTCCTTGTCAGCTTGTTTTACATTTTTATTGTTTTAATTACCGAAGAAGCGTGGTTTTGTATGATGAAAATGAGACCAGGTAGACATATCCTTCACCACATTTCTCTCACTTTGTACTTGGTGAGGGCACATCTTAATTTGTGAGGCTTGTTTGTTTTACTAAGCCCTGACCTCTCTGGAATTTTCTTTATTCCCTTGCACTTTCCTAGATAAGCTTCAAGCATCTTTTTCTGAGTGAATATGCTATGTTACCCTTCTGGTGAATGCTGCTCCCTAGGAAAGAGCCATCTATAAGATGTTTTAAAAGCTGGTACTTGGCTTCACAAATACACATATAAATGAACATTTGTTCTTAACACTATCATTTAACAAGTACCAAGTTAACTGAAACATGCCATTGAGGGAAATGATGTGTTCTGCTAATGCTTTGAGCTCTTTCAAAGGCATCTTCTCTACTTCATATGCAAGGCTTACTTTAGACCTTATCTATGAGAAAGCAACAACAAGTCTGTTTCTTTGGAGTTATAAGTACAGTTACAGGAAAACTGACAGCTGACCTATTTTTACCGGCTTTAAGTACAGAAGCTATGTTGACACAAGTTGAGATGGATGCTTATCTAAAAGCTTTCCCCCCTAAAAGGAGGTCTTAAAATCTGAAAAAAAAATCAAAAACAAAAACCTTCCCTTAAATAAGTAAGTATACTCTTTACTTCCGGTTCTCTTATTTCTGTTTTATTTTTTATTGTGGGCATGCCTGCATATTTGTGTGTTGTGCGTGTGTGTGTGTGTGTGCATGTGTGCATTTCCATGAGAGAAAAAGAGAGAATTTATATTCTTCTGAGTTAAATGCTAGGGAACAGATAACTTTTGCTACAGGAGCAGATGTTATTAATTGTGTCTCCAGGTTAGAAAAGATCATACTACATAAACATGAAAAGCAATGTCCCAGATATATTAAATAAGAGAGACTCTCTATTGGTAAAGCGAACTATTCTAATATCCTCATTCTCAACTACTAACTTGCTGAATGGAAAAATAACAGAAAGTCTGGAATTTTTCTATTTCTCCCTTATTTCCCCAAATCCACCAGTATGGAGACCTACTCCTGTATACAATGTGAAAACTTACACCTCAGCATGAGAAGAAATATCTGAAAAACAAATTGATTCCTTTCTCTCTCTAAATGTAAAGCAGCAATTTAGCTGTTCATGTAAGCGAGATGTGGCAGAATCACAAAATTTTAAGCTCACACGCCAGTTTTGTATCCAGGGCATTTGGCATTGCAAAGTAAAAGAAATTATTTTATTCTGTTCAATTAAATTTTTCTTATAACAGCTGGTTATTACTACAAATTCCATTTTGAAAATAGTTAAATGAAGAAACCGGTTAAGATAACTCTCCAAAACTCAACTATTAAAGTGTACTGCATGAATTTGTGTACAGGTCTGAATTTCTTCACCTATTTTCAAATGCAAACAAATGACCTGCTTCATGAATGTACCAGGCAGTATCACATGTTTTTTATTATAGAAGCAGTTTTGAAATAATCTTTTTGTTTTTAGCATGGCAGTACCATGTTGAATATCACAAGTGGGACAATTCTGGTTTCATATATGTCTTATTACACAGTCCAGTATCACTTTAAGGTTTTTAGCTTGGCTAGACATGGCAAAGATGGCTCTCCTATCTGGCAGGCCAATAATTCCTGATAACTTGGTGTTGCCTGGGTAGAGATGGGATATGTGCTTGTGGATGCAGACACAGGAGCAGTCTCACTGATGAAGGAGCATTTGTTTTTAAATTTGACATGGGTCCTTGCAGAACAAATACACATAAATAGAGATAACAGATACATCATCAGCTATACTCTCTCTCATAAAGAATCATTCATAACATCCTCTCAACAATTCAAATCAGTCACAAGCCTATCTTAGAATAGAAGGGATGGTATTTAGATACAGCAGGTGTTTGACTAGCAACCTTCATTGCATCCTCTATTCACACCTGCCGTCTATATCTATACTATCTACCCACACCTATACCCATCCAATCTATGTCAAACAAAGAACATCAAGTCTAAAGAAGGCTTCATTCTCTCTCTTTTTTTTTTTTTTACCATATGCCAAAGATCTTATCCTTTTTCAGGGTAATCACAACATGGCCAACTCATTTATTTCTTCCAATGTTTTGTCCTTTGGAGCCTCTCACATGGTGTTATAATCAACAAAAATAAAGCTTTTGGTTTTGATTATATGAAGTTTCAGCACCTTTCAAAATCCACTTTGTTTTGAAGGATTTGGCAAGTTTGTGAGACTTTATTACAATCCTTCTTTAGTCTTCAACACAGTGGGGAAATAATGGCAATCACTGTATGTAGGCTGATATCTATACACCATTGAATTCTGACAGTTTCATTCTCTGTTCTCTGAGGTATCTTAGAAGGGGAAAGACACACAGGGTATATACTCACTTATTTAGACATATAAGATATGATAAACATAATAAAATCTATACACCTAAAGAAGATAAACAAGAAAGAAACCCAGGGTAAGATGATCAGTCTTTACATAGACAAATGGGATGGGCATTGAATGTAGGAGAAAACAAGTAACAGGACAGAAGCCTACCACAGAGGGCCTCTGAAAGACTCTACCTAGCAATGTATCAAAGCAGATGCTAAGACTCATAACCAAACCTTTGGCAGAGTGCAGGGAATCATATGAAAGAATGGGTAGTTAATATGACCTGGAGAGGTTAGGAACTCCACAAGGACCAAATATATCTGGGCACAGGGGTCCTATATGAGACTATTTCTCCATCCAAGGACCATGCATGGCTATAACCTAGAAACTCTGCTCAGATGTAGTGCGTGGTAGCTCAGTAACCAAGTGGGTTCCCTAGTAAGGGGAACAGGGACTATTTCTGACATGAACTCAATGGCTGGCTCTTTGACCTCCCCACCCCCCAAGTGAGAAACAAACATGCTAGGCCACAGAGGAGGACATTGCAGCCAGTAGTGAAGACACCTGATAAACCAGGGTCAGATGGAAGGGGAGGAGATCCTCCCCTATCAGTGGACTTGGAAAGGGGCGGGGAGAAGATGAGGGAGGGAGGGTAGGATTGGGAGAGAATAAGGGAGTGGGATACAGCTGGGATACAGAGTTAATAAAATGTAACTAATAATAAAAACCAAACAAAAATGCATACTACATTTTAAGCTAGAATTAATGCTAAGCACCATCAGACAGACTTAAATGACTTATTTCAAACTAATCTGAAGAGTTGATATCAGGAAGTAAAAATTCTAAACTTATTCTAACCAACAATCTTTGTTATTATAGTCTCACATCCAGGAGTAAGCCCATCATACCTTCCTTCCACAGTCAAATACTTTCTTGTCTTTATTCAGAAAGTTGCCTCCATCTCTCTCTATTTACTTCAGATCTGTTATTTCTACTAGATATATATTCTATTATTTTCCTGGTTGGGGGCTTCTTTAGCAGTGTTATCCTCAGTTTCTGGTGACACTTTTCATGATCCGTTTTGGGATTTCTGCTTTTACAAGGGCTATTGATGCCTACAACTTGTCTTCTATGTCCCACATTAATGCCATTTTCAGATCACTTATTTCTGCCTTGTCCTCAAACACTATAACTAAAAGTTAAGTGAGCTTACATTTTAAGAGTGCTTTTCAACTTGATAATATTTAGAATCACCTAAGAGATAAGCCCCAGAGCACACCAGTGAGAGACTATCTAGTCCAGGTTAGTTGAGGAGGGAAGAAATAACCAAATTGGATAGTCCTGCTCAGATGTAGCCCATGGTAACTCATTATCCAAGTGGGTAACCTAGTAAGGGGAACAGGATCTCTCTCTGGAATGAACACAGTGGCTGGCTCTTTGATCATCTCCTGCTGACGGGGGAGAAGAATTGCCAGGCCACAGGAGGACAATGCAGCCAGTCTTGATGAGACCTGATAGGCTAGGGTCAGATGGAAAGGGAGGAGGACCTCCTTAAAAGTGGTATTGGAGAGGAGCATGAGGGATAGAGAGTGAGATGGGGAGGGAATGAGGGAGGAGGCTACACCTGAGATGCAAAATGAACAAACTGTAATTAATATATAAAAAATAAAATTTAATTAAAAAAGAAAGAATAACCTTCTTCCAACACTTTATTCTCAGGTAATGTGTATCTTTGTGGCTGTAGTGTTTTTCTTGTATGTTGCAAAATTAAAGGTCCTGTTTGTGCATTCATTCTGTTAGTTTGTGTCTTTTTATTGTATAGTTGAGTTCATTTATGTTTAAAGATATTAATGACTGGTGACTGTTCCTTTAATCTTGATGTTGGTTGTAGTAGTATGTTTGTGTGCTTGTCTACATTTAGTTTTGCTGCAGTGAAGTTATTTATATCCTGTGAGTTTTCTTTTTTCTTTTCCTTTTTTTTTTTTTTGTTTGTAGTTAATTTCCTTGAGTGGGAGATTTTCTTCTGGTATCTTCTGTAGAGCAGGGTTTGTGCATAGATATTGCTTAAATTTCTTTCTGTTGTGGAATATCTTCTTTTATCCATTTACAGTGATTGAATGATTTGCTCCATATAGTTGTCCCGAACTGATATCTGTGGCTTCTTTGGGTTTGCATGAAGTCTTCCCAGGCTTCTCTAGCTTTTATGGTCTCCACTGAGAAGTCAGGTATGATTCTGATAGGTTTGCCATTATATGTTACATGGCTTTTCCCCCTCCAGCTTCTAATATTTATTTTTTGTTCTGTAGTTTTATTGTTTTACTTATTATGTGGAAGGAAGATTTTCTTGTCTGGTCCAATCTATTTGGAGTTCTGTAGGCCTCTTGTATGCTTAAGGGCATTTCTTTCTTAAGATTAGAAATTTTTCTTCTATGGTTTTGTTGAAAATATTTTCTGGTCCTTGGAGCCTGGAATCTTTTCTTTCTTCTTTCTTCTTTCTTCTTTCCTATTATTCTTAGGTTTCATCTTTTCATGGTGCCCTTGATTTCTTGGATGTTTTGGTTCAGGATGTTCTTAGATGTAACATTTTCTTTGACCGATAAATCAATTTCTTCCGTTGTTCTTCTACACCTGAGATTCGTTCTTCCATCTCTTGTATTCTGTTGGTGATGCTTACTCTGTAGTGTCTGTTTTCTTCTATAAGTTCTCCCTCTCCAGGATTTCTTCAGTTTGTGCTTTCTTTTTTTTGTATTTTTTATTTTTATTAATTACAGTTTATTCACTTTGTATCCCTCTTGTAGCTCTCTCCCTCCTCCTATCCCAATCGCACCCACCCTCCCCCTTCTCCACCCATGCCTCTCCCCAAGTCCACTGATAGGGGAGGTCCTCCTCTCCTTCTTTCTGATCCTAGTCTATTAGGTCTCAGCAGGAGTGGCTGCACTGTCTTCCTCTATGGCCTAGTAAGGCTGCTTTCTCCCGAGTGGGAGGTGATCAAAGAGCAGGCCAATCAGTTCATGTCAGAGACAGTCCCTGTCCGCATTTCTATGGAACCCAGTGGGACACTCAACTGCCATGGGCTACATCTGTGCAGGGGTTCTAAGTTATCTCTATGCATTGTCCTTCCTTGAAGTATCAGTCTCAGAAAAGACCCCTGTGCCCAGATTTTTTCGTTCTGTTGCTCTCCTTGTGGAGCTCCTGTCCTCTCTAGGTCTTACTATTTCCCACTTCTTTCCCTCACCATGGGCTCTCTTCTCACCTGAGAAACAAACATTGGGGCTGTCCTGCTGTTTAGATACCTTCCTTGCATGATAGGCGCTGCTATCATGGATTGAATTTTATTCCTTAAATTTAAGTCATAAATATTATTCTCTAGGCTATGATTTTATTTAATTTCTTGATTTTATAAAAATATAGCTTTCTGTAATACAAATTTATATAACATTCTAGAAGTCATACGTCTGCAGTGGCCTTTCTTGGTTACAGTCAGTGTTCCAGCAATGCTGTGTTTCTCTGTATGGCCTCAGTGAGAGTTTGTTTCATTGTTGTTGATGGCTTCTGAGAGAGCAACATTCCTAGATGATGCCCTCTTTCAAAACCCTTACCTCCACTACTGCCTTTGGCGCTTGTGGTCACGTAACTGATCACTGAAATCTTTTTATCTCCCCTGTTTTTGTCTATCTCCTTTTAAAAATAATTTATTTATTTACATTATATTCTGATCGTATTCCTCTCTCTAACTTCTATAGATTTAGCCTTAGGTAAAAGCAGACAATTTAATCTTCTGCTGAGATCATGTCTTTTGTCTTGCAATACAATGTGTTTCTAGATTATAGTGAGTCAGGTGAGCAAAAGGGGTGATTTAACAACTTGAGATTTCATATGACTTTAACTATCCAAACCCTCCTCTTCTTGTAATGCACATGGTAAGCTAGGACCATCACCTATATGTGCTGAGCACAAGGTAGTCTATCCTAGCAATACAACTAACATCCTTTAGTCAATCTAGGACACCCACTGCCATCTAACAGAACCTAAGTTCTATTCCAAAGAATAGAAAAACTTAGTCTGTTGTTAACTACCATTATTGTCTCCCCGTCCACAGGCAGGTTCTAGTCAAACACATTCCTTGATATGTTCAATCTAAGAAGTTGGGATGTGATCTGGCCTAGACTGGTTTTGAATTTTAGTGCAGGCCCCACAAGTAAAATGATGTCCTCTTACTGGATTTTTGGGGAGAACACGTTAGTTACCATATCATTTCTATGCCTAATTTAAAAATATAATCAAAATTAGATGCATCAAGGGAAAGTAAATGCACAAAGAGCATAATCCAGGCCTGTTAATCGAAACTGAAAGCCAACCACACTATGCTCCCTAATAACTGCACTTGTCCTTCTCTATAGCTTCATAAAAGTGAGGTCTGAATTGTAACTGGGCCCGTGAGTATTCTCTCACTCATGTATTCACTTGTAGCACATCTAATCTGAAAGTCTTGCATTTGAGTAACCTTTCCTTCCTACCTTGCAGTCTGTAAGTACTTTATTTCAATTGATTTAATATGTTGCTAAGAACCTGAAAATGACATGTCTAGGCACTGACCATGAGTGAAGGTATGTACTGGGACTACACGGAACACATTTGTTTAACTAGATTTTCCATTATGTTCTGTTTGTTAACTTTAGGTTCAGAATCTTTCTATGTATCTGAGGTCATCCTTGAATTCATGATCCTTTTGCTTCTGTTTCCCAAGTGTTAGAATGAGGAGTGTGAGCAATAAGGTCCTGTCATAAATTATTTTATCTTACTTAATTTTTTTGCGAATTTATTATCAATATTTTCAAAGCAGTATTCAGTCTATAAAATCCCTTATTTTCTTGAATCATTCTTTCACTGATTGTTGGACCTTATGATATCGCTACTATAATAACAAAGACATCCCGTAGTGTGAAGAATTGTCCCAAGCATCTAGCTGCTGGAAGAATGTAAGTTTGTCAGCTTGAAAGAATGGAGTGAAATAATTACAGAAATTTTATTAAAGTTCATGATTCTGTGATTCTAACAAGACATATATTTCTATGTAAACCCATGTAAAATAAAAATTTTCATCCCTGAACAAGTGTTCTACTCTCTGGAGGGTGGAAGTTAGGTCATGTAATCT
The DNA here is from genome assembly GCA_028658305.1 of Pachyuromys duprasi. Taxonomy (NCBI): domain Eukaryota; kingdom Metazoa; phylum Chordata; class Mammalia; order Rodentia; family Muridae; genus Pachyuromys; species Pachyuromys duprasi. The sequence continues at coordinate 4,113 of JAQQSO010004082.1, read as the reverse complement.
TGAAGTTTAGAGAAACAAAGATGTATCTAGCCCATGTAGATTCAAATAACTCTTATCTGAGATGACCATAGACTGTTAGATTAATTTCTAGTCTGCATGCTCGCAAGTCTTAAAGTAGCACTGATTTGACACAGTATGATCATAACTAAGTTTGTTTAGCTCTGAGAGAAAGAAAAGAAAGTTAAAATGGAATCGAGTGTCTTTTGGGTATCTGAGGATAATATTTCTTTCATCTCCTTATTTTTTAATTAATTAATTCAATTTGCACCATGGCCATAGGCCCCTCCCTCCTCTCTTCCATGTCCCACCCTTTCTTCTATATCCTCTCTCCCATATTCCTCAGAATAGGGGAGTCCTCCACCCAGGTACCCCAGCTTATCTATTCACATGAAGACTGAGTTAGTCTTCCTCCCCTGTGGCCTGGTAGGGAAGTCCTGTCAGGGGGAAGTGATCAAAAAGCAGGCAACATAGTCCATGTCAGAGATGTCTCCCACTCCCTTATCTAGTGGGCCCACATGAAGCCTGAGATACCCATAGGGCTTATCTTCTTAGAATCTGTGCACTCTAGTATGTCTATCATGTACTATATGACTAAAATCTGCTTATAAGTATGTATATGATGTGTGCCTTTCTGGGTCTGTGTTACCTCACTCAGGATGATCTTTTCTAGTTCCATTCATTTGCCTGCAATTTTCATGTTTTCCTTGCTTTTAATGGCTGTGTAGTATTTCGTTGTGTAATTGTAGCACAGGTTCTTTGTCCATTCTTTTGTTGAGGAATGTCTAGGTTATTTCCAGTTTCTGGCAATTGCAAATAAAGCTACCATGAACATGGTTGAGCAAATGTCCTTGTTGTATGGTGAAGCATCGGTTGGGTGTATTCCCAAGAGTGGTATATCTGAGTCTTGAGGTATGGCTATTCCAGGTTTTCTGAAAAAGAGCCATATTGATTTCTAAAGTGGTTGTACAAGTTTGCACTCCCAAAAGCAGGAACCGAGTGTTCACGCTTTTTCCACGTCCTCTCCAGCTTGTGTTGTCACTTGAGTTTTTGATATTAGCCGTTCTGACAGGTGTCATGCTTTTCCTTCGTGAACTAGCAAATCATAGCACAATTCAAAATTATATAGCTAAAAAAAATACAAAACTGGAGAGATTGCCTATTTACCTTATAGGCATTGCCACTAGGATGTAAATTTGGAAGCAATATCACAGTACAGAATAGTGAAGGCTAATATGTTAGGCATAAGTCTCTGCAAGTGGAAAGTGAAAGGCTTCCTTAGAAAAACATACCATGTTCCTGCACACTTAAATTAGCTGAGGCCAGATCCTAAACAGAAACAATATGAGTGCAAGATTTGTCTAAACTGTCTGCAGCTCTTCTGAAGGGAATAGGATTGCAAAAACACATAAAAGAAAGACAAAATGAATTTCCAACTTGTGAAAAGTAACATGAGGCAGAAAAAAAAAGGGGATTCTGCTGCTGTTGCACTGGCACAGTTTAGCGTCTTTTTGTCTCTGTCTCTATCCCTCTATCTGTCTGTATCTGTCTCTCTATCTTGACCTCTTCTGTCTCTTTATTACTGACTCTTTCTTTCTCTGACTCTCTCCATCCCTGTCTTTCTGCTCAACTTTTACCTGAAGAAAGGAATTTTAAACTACCATCACTATTCCACAGTGCCACTATTGCATAGTAGCCTCAGGAATGCCTACACAGTGCTTCTCCAATCTTGTCCTAAGTTGTAAGTGTGCTGCTACGCAACATTCTCTCAACAATCAAGTCTCCTTTTATGAAGTGGGCTAAACTATCTGAGCACATGTGGAGTCTCGTGGTTATTCAGAAACAGAAAGCATGTTTGGGATTTAGTTGACATGAGAAGATACCTTGAGGTGAGCTTTATTATTAGGTGGCTGTGAGAAGTTCCATTTAATTTAGCCTGGATAACCCATGTGTTAAGGAACCAGATTGGTCCATAAATTTATCTTGCAATTGCAAGGCAGAGGGATTTTTCCAGCTGAGATATGAGTACTCTTTGAGACTTAGCAACTATGTATGTTTATTTTTTCCTGAGGGACAAACTGCGGTGGGATGCAACCTGATTTGCGAGACTAGAGAGAAAGGTAACTATAGGGTATGTGACATAACAGCTGTACTCATAGCTCTACCGAACAACTAAGGCCTTAGGAAGTAAAGCCAAACAAAAGCAAAATCTTTCATGCTATGTCTCATCTTGTTCTTTTCCAGTTTGGGGTTTCTGAGCTGTGTACTAAGTTCGGTTAAATATATACCAATACAGGTTCCATTTATTCTCTCCCAGTAGCCTACTGCAAACTCAACTCCAGTCAAGATGGAATTATCTTGTCAAAAGCTGTAACATTAAATTACTCCAGGGAAACTTGCAGGTGCAAACCGTGTTGTTTTTTTCATGCAAATTTTGGGGTTCTAATCCAAACACAGCCTCACAGCAGATCTACCACACACACTAAAAATAAACACTGATGCATTCAAGATTGTGTGTGTGTGTGTGTGTGTGTGTTGAAACTCAACTCAGCTAAAAGCACTGAGTCTATAATATAGAAAATTCTTATTTTTATAATGGCCTGGATCTTGATGATTTGCATGCTAAACATTCCCAAGAGCACATTTAATGTCAGTAAAAATGCATTTTCTAAAGTCAGAATATGAAAGCTATCCAATTATTGTGAGCAATAAAAACTTTGACAAGTGTTAGTCTAAGAATAATTGTATGAAGAGCAGTAGGTTATTTTCATTGAATATTGATTTTTTAGAACTTGTCTGTAAAGTGAGAAACTGTTCTCAGTTCTTGTGAATTTAACTCATTTTTATAATATAAATGCCATTCATAGAAACATATGAAGAATCATACAAAGAATGACTTAGACTTAATTAGAATGATGCCACAGTGGACAATATCATGTGAAAGTAGCCTTTAGAGATGTAAGATTTAGATGAGTTTCAATATTACGTCTATCCAGGAATCATACACCATAAAAATAGCTGAAGTTAGTTGGTGGAGGAGTCAGCCAGTGTTTGATCCTTCAATATCATGCTCTGTTTTATTTTGTTGTTGTTGTTGTTGTTTTGCTTAAGGGAAGTCTTGACAGTATCTTAGTATCTTTCAGGGCACAGTGAAAATAAATGAGGGAACAAGGCAATTAGCGATTTATAACTCAAAATGCCGAAAAATTCACATAAGTGAACAGTTAATGACAGAAACACACACACAAAGTGAAAAAACATTCTCTCCACTGTAGATGGCCCAAGGTCCCCTGTAAGGGCATCTTCCCACCTGGCCATAGGCTACAGGTACTTCTGTTCCTTATTGACACTAAGGGAATACTTCATTGGGTAGTTAACTTCAAGGTGCAGTGCAGGGAACCCCTCAGCTTAGTCCTTCTTCATTTGAATTAATTAGAATCTTCATAGGATGTAACTTCTGATGGGTAAAATGAACCTCCAAATAGTTTCCATTATTTCAGTGCTGTACATGTTTCCCTTCAGTGGTGCTGAGCATAGATTATTTTCTATCTTGAAATTTCCTTTGCCAAACAAATTATTACCTTCAAGTTCAATGTTACTCAAGTTATAAGGACACAGACAGAGTAAAAAGTAGGTTCTTGGTCAAAACATCATATTTATGAGCATTCTCCCACTTTTTATCGTGTTTTATTTTTTGTCTGATACCTCATGAGCCAGGCCCTCACTGCCTTCATAAAATTCTTGTTTTCTAAGCTCCCTGCAGAATTATAATTTCTTTAGTATCCATGGGCATTTCTAGTTCAAAGTTTCAACTTCTTCCAAATTTTAACCTGAAATAATTACAGAGGACCAAGAACTACATGGTGGCATTTGTTACAGCGATAGCCCTATTTCTCAGTACCAATTTTTGGTTTAATTTCTTTATCTTGTTACTATGATAAAATATCTTGGCAAAAGTAACTTAAAGATAAGGGCACTTATTCTGGCTCACAAAGTCCATCCTAGTAGGTAAGTCTAAATGACATGAGGTTGAAATAGCTAGTCACTTCACATCCATGATCTCCTGATCATAGAGAACAATGAATGCACACGTGATAGTGGTCCTGCTCATAATGA
>JAQQSO010004081.1:0-13063 GCA_028658305.1 Pachyuromys duprasi | reverse complement strand
GGCAGTTCCTATGAAGGAAAACATTTAATTGGAGATAGTTTACAATTTCAGAAGTTTAGTCCATTATCATCATGGTGGGAAACATGGCCACACACAGGCAGAGATGGTGCTGGAGAAGACGCTTACTGAAGAACCTACATCTTTATCTGGAGGCAGCAGAATGAGACTATACTACACTGGGCATAATTTAAGCATATGAGACCTTAAAGCCTACCCTGACCTTGACACACTTCCTCTAACAAGGCAATATGTACCAGACAAGGCCACATCTCCTAATAGTGACACTCTCTATGGGCCAAGTATTGAAACAATTGAGTGTATAGAGGGCATACATATTCAAACCACCACATGACTTTGTTTATAATCAAATCATATGGTTCAACTCTCTAGTGACATAACATAGCACCTATTCCTTTATTACCTATGATTTTTATCTTTCTAGCCTTTAATCCTATCCAATACAGCTTTGTAACCACTCTAAGATTTCATTTGCCAGAAATAAATAAATGAACATATTTCTTAGAAACCTTTTTAGTAAAGTAAAATCAGAAGCTACAAAACACACCGACACATGCACGCACGCATGCACGCATGCACACACACACACACCACACATAACTACTGTTACGACTGAGAAACCAAAGAATTTAAAATTAGAGTGCTTTTTTTTTAAGCTTAAGCCTGAACAAAAGCCAGACAGGAGACATGTTCAGCCACGTACAGAAAGGAACCAGCCTTACTGCATTCTTTTCCTGGCTACTAGAGATACAGTTGCTAGGAAATAAGCCCAGATCGCCCTTCTCCCCTAGGACAGCCAAACAAGGAAAGCCAGACCATTAATGGTTTGGGGTTTTTCCTATAGCCAATTAGTTTAAAATGCAACATCCCCTTTTGTGTTTCAACCAATAGATGCTTGCCACACGGAATTCTGCTTTGGGCGTGCTGGGAGGGACTGGAGTCTTTGAGCATGAGGCTCTCTGCTCTCAACTGCTACATCAGCGAGGGGGTGAGCCCAAGCTATAGCTTGAAATAAAAAGATTCTTATGTGTTTTGGGATGGACTCAACTCCTGGTGGTCACTTGGGGTCTCACGATCTAGGCATAACAAGACATGGTGCTGTGTCTTAATATTTAATATTACAACTCTCTGTGTCTGTGTCTCTCTTTCTTGAATGTTCACATCTACACTGGGGTGTAGAGAATGTTTTTTCCCTAAGTGTCTCTTCCAATTCTTATTTTAAAATCTATGCCATACATTTTTAATAAACTATAACTCTGATTCATGCTGATTTGTCCTGGAATTTTTTTTCTATGGCAAAGTCAGAAATTCCAGCTTCACTTGAGTGGAAATGTATAAAGAACTCACCCAGGTGATATAGGGCTGCAGCATAGCCTATATCCCAACGTTATCAGAGAAATTACTGAAGAAGTACCATAGTTAGCTAGAAGAACAGGACAGTGTAATCCAAGAAGAGACTCTTGAAATCAGAAATCTGAAAAAAATAAATTTGCAATAGTTTTGAAAAATGCAAGGCATTACCATGTGATAATTTTGGTTGAGCCAAGTAAATTAAAAAGCTGTTGAAAGTGAGGCCAGAGTTGAAATGCTGAAGTCAGGCAGATAGGAGAAATGATAAAAACAAGTGATAATCCAGGAACTGGCTTCTAATAAATGAAGAAGATCTCACAGAAAGATGATTTATCATCCAAAAAGTATGTTATGGGCACCTACTGTGTGCCAGGTGCATTGTAGGTGCTAGATTAAAGTACAGTAATGAATACCACCAAGTTTCTCTCCTCAAGGAATTTATATTATGATGGAAGAATTTAGACTGGAAATCCAAACCAAAAATAATATAAGTACAGGTTATATCAAGTGACATACTAGATTGTAACTGAGGAACAGAGACATTGCTTTATGTAGATGGTCAGTTTGAGGAAGTAATATTTCAGTTGATACTAGGATGGTGAGAAGAAATCAGTCAATCAGAGATATATGGAAAGGGCCTTCCAAACACAAAGTAAAAACAATTGCTAAAGCCTAGAGCTGAACATGTGACACATACAAGTGACAGAAAAAGTTCAATATTACAGAATCATTAAAGTACAAGTACTTTTGGGGAGTGATTTCAGAGAATCAGATGGAGCATAACATCAAGATTAAAAACATACGTATGAGTTCCTGGGAGAAGATAATGGCGTGTGTTTCCAAGGGGCCAGGAATTGTGAAGAAGGAAGTCTGTTTGTTTAACAGAAAACACAATGAATTTTATTCTCCTAAAGTTAAATACAGAAAATAATTAAAAATAAGATGTTGGTACAATAGGGAATGTGTGCATAGGCATATTCTCACACTATTGAGAGGAAATATTCATCTGGATAGGGTTTTAGGGTTATCTAGTTTTTCTTTTGTTTCTCTAAGTGTAGTCCTCAGACCTCCATTCTCAGAAAATTTATTTCAAATGCAAACTCTCAGACCTCATGACTAAGCATTAACATTCACAAGATCTCCCAGTAATTTACATGCAAATAAAGGTGTGAGCAGCTCAGCTCTAGACCAAACTCTTGTCACTGTACTGGAATCATTAAGATCATTTTTAGCTCTCATCCACACCTTTCATTCTTAACCTCTTCCTTCTTTCTATACCATGCTGTACTTTCCGTCTTGGCTTCATATCTGCTAAGAAATTTGTTTTTCAATTCACTATATTCTGGAAGGGAGGGGCTGAAATAATCTAATCTATCTCTAAGTAGATGAACAGATTTGACCCATACCCAATCAGGTGTTGGTTAAAATAATTGGATGAGTTTGGGTTCTCTAATGTCAACAAACATGTAGCTACTTAAAATTTTTCTATCAATTCAAGACCAAATCTTAATGTCCACTGTTATAAAGGGCCATCACTGAAAGCATCCAAGCACAGTTGAAGAAGAAATGGACGTAATAAACTGATGTTATAAAGGATTCACCAGTAAATTTCCTCAGAAAATGTAAAGTTACACAAAAGTAAAATTTATCTAAAGGAGTACTGCTTCTGCCTGGCAGTTTATAGAGAAAATGAACCTAGCTGACAGCCACTAATTACTTCCTGTGCTTCTCATTAGGAAGATCATAATTCTGTCAGGCAGGCAGGATGACCCCGGATAACAGCTGCCTGTCTGTCCCAAGAGCACTGTGACAGCATTTTTACATTTTAAAGCTCCACATTTTTTTCAAACAATCAAAACTTGGAATTTCTATCTCTGTTAAACATATTTATTTAATTTCTCAAAGTATAATTTGGTGCCATAAATCTAAAAGTGAGAGGACCAGGCCTGACCTCCACCCCCAAATGTCACAAGTCCCGAGTATTAGGCCATAGGTCACCAATTCAAGGAACAAGAAAATAAAGCCCCCTACCCAAGGAATAGCCTGGAAATAACCCACAAAAATGTGCTTCTATCACCCATCTCTGGTAATATTTAAACATTACCCCTAGCAAGGGCTAATTAGTTAGTACCTGGAGTTTACCCAGGTGTTCTTTACAATAGGTTGAATAAAACAATTATGGCTTGGCCCTCTGGGCAAAATATCAGTCATAGAACTGCCAACCTGGAATTTCTTGAACATTGATATAACCCTAATTAAAAACCCCTCTCTCCCTGAGGTTGGTGCTTGTGCTCTACACCCAGGAACCACTGTATCAGTGATGGTGTGGGCCAGAGCTCAAGCTTTTAATAAAGACCCTACTGCGTTTGCATTGGAATAGGCTCCTTGGTGGTCTTTGGGGTCTTTGAGACTTGGGCAAAAGAAAAGTATTCCATTTTTGGGTATGTAAGAATGCAATGTTAAAGCTCAAATCTATAGAAACTGAGGAGCTCGTTCTTCTTTTGGCATCAGTTAAAACCAGTTATGTGCTATTTTTAAAGCATTCTCCTTTATTAATCTAAAAGTACTTAGAGTGATTTCTCACTGAGAATGCATAATAATACCATAAAAGTATCTGCAACAGTACCTGTCAGAGATGCTATAAAGGAATCCTTTAATGATGGCAAGATATGCTAGAGATCAGCTCATGAGCTTAAAGCAAGATAGAAAGTTAGGGGAAAGTATAGGAATATGAAAAGAACGGAAATTCTCCTGGAGTCTGATTTAAGCCTGTTCCCAACTGAAAAGTCAAGTATTCCAGCTCAGTCAACAACATTTGCTGTAAAGGTTCTTGACATAATTAATATTCCTTTCATATACAGATATTTTATGTTAAATAACAAGGAACCAACTCTAAGGCCTGAATGTGTGTGACCTTGGGTAGAGCTCTTTTCCACAACCATGTTTTGGAAATCTCAGAGTTTTAACTTTATTTGCAGTAAAGATATATTATCTTTCCAAATCCTGGGTATCTTACCAATTTCAGTCCTGTCAGGTGCCTCTCAGCAACCACTCTGAGATCTCATTTAGGTTCCTTAGCAACCCTTTAAAGATAGTAACCCTTAAAATGCTTTTTTTTTTTCACAATAGTAAAAAAAAATACAATAAGCTGTGACTCCCTTGAGGAGACCATACCCACACTTGGGTCTTACTTTCTGTGACTCTGTTTTTTGAAACCCATATTCATGTTCTCAAATATATTTTTCTTCTGAGCACCTCTTTCTCTAAGCCTCGGTGGTTAAGTCTATATCAAAATACCGCTACTTCACCCAAACTCTGCTTCAATAAATCAGCATTACTAAAATTCTTTTCTGCATTGAAGTTGGAAATCCTGAGCAAAGATCCCTAAAAGTCAAGGGGAATTCTTCAGGATGCTAGTAGTAACACTGGGACTTGTACCTACTGTCTTTGATCTGGAAAAATTTTCAAGGTCAACATGAGAAGAATTCTGGACCACTTTAGTGACTGTTGAGTTCCTGTTTAACCTTAGAAAAGCCACTCAGTCTCTTCATTTGTGGTTAAAAGACTGTAAGATTCCATCTTATACCTGTCAGAATGGCTAAGATCAAAACCTCAAGCAAGAGCACATGATGGTGAGGATGTGGAGAAAGGGAAACTTCCCTCCATTGCTAGTGGGAATGTAAACTTGCACAACCACTCTGAAAATCAATCTGGTACTTTCTCAGAAAATTGGGAATAGCACTACCTCAAGATCCAGCTATACCACTCCTGGGCATATACCCAAAAGATGTTCCACCATACAAGGACATTTGCTCAACTCTGTTCATGGCAGCTTTATTTATAATAGCCAGAATCTGGAAACAATCTAGAGGTCAATCAAGTAGAAAATGGATAAAGAAACTGTTGTTCATTCACACAATAACATAGTACTCTGCTATTAAAAACAAGGAAATCATGAAATTTGTAGGCAAATGGATGAAACTAGAAAAGATAATTCTGAGTGAGGTAACCCAGACCCAGAAAGGCACACATGATATACACTTACTTATAAATGGGTATTAGACACTGCATACAGGATAACCGTACTACAATTCACAGTCCCCAAGAAACTAAGTATCAAGAAGACCCCAAGTGAGGATGGTTGAATCTCGCTCAGAAGGGGAAATAGAATAGACAACAGAAGTGGATGAAGAGAAGGAGGTGGGTAGGAAAGAGAGTGTGGAACAGAATGAGGGTGGGGATCAAATGTGGGAAGAGCATGGGCAGTAGGTCAGAGGGCTTACAGAGAGAAGAGAAACCCAGGGCAGGGACACTGCTGAGACAAGCTGGAGACCTAGTACATGGTAGGCTCCTGGAAAGATTGGGCAGGGTGGGGGGGGGTGACTCTAGAATTTCTTGATGTTTTTTGACCTGTACTTCTTTATAGTGTAGACAGGTTCCTGTAATATTGTAGAGTTTATGTCTGTCTTGTCTTGTAGAGTCTGTGTCTTGTCCTATAGGCCATGTAGGAAGCTGAGTAAAAGGTATGTGGATCTCATATTCATAGAGTAGTTTTTCTTTCATTTGTTTTATATATTAAGTTTTGAGATAAAATTTTGAATGAAGAAAGCATTCCTGTTGCTAAAAAACATTAAAAAAAAACCTGTGATAACTAAAACGTATAGTGGAAGGTTTTAGAAAGGAGTCATATAAAACTACCCTTCTGTATGAGCTTTATTAGGAAAGAATGCCTCTCAAGCGTGTGTGTGTATGTGTGTGTGTGTATGTGTGTGTGTGTGTGTGCGTGTGGCCATGATGTGAAAAGACATTAAGAGAAATACAGGAGGTATAAATAGAGGCAGTATAATGGGGCTTTGAATGGAGAGAGATCCTTATCATCAAAAACCAAGATGAAACCAGGCTTAGTGATGCCCACCTTTAATCCCAGCACTCAGGAAACAGAGGCATGTGGATCTCTGAGTTCGAGGGTAGCCGGGTCTACAGAGTGAGTTCCAGAGAACCCTGCCTCAAAACAAACAAATAAGCAAACAAAGTGAGACTTCTTGATTCAAATGGTGGTGTCCTTTGCTGTAGAAAAGTAAAGTAGCAATAGTTGGACATAAAATGTGTATTATCAAAGTCCTACTCAGAAAGCCTTTTCCTATACCACTTTCTTCTCTATCAGTTTTAGGATATTTAGCCTTATGTTGAGTTTTCGGTTTGTTTGTTTCTTTCTTTTGTTTTGTCTTGAGACAAGGTTTCTCTATGTAGCTTTGGCTCTCCTGGACAAATTTTGTAGATCAGGCTCATCTTGAACTCAAGAGATCCTCCTACCTCTGATTCCCTGAGTTCGGGGACTGAAGGCACACATGACCACTCCAGGCACATTGAGTTCTTTGATACATTTGGAATTGAGTTTTGTGCAGGGTAAGAAATAAGGAATTAGTTTTATGTTTCAACATATATTCAGTTTGACAAGCATCATTTGTTGAAGATGTTGTATTTTTCTCCAATGTGTATTGCTCACATCTTTGTAAAGCAATCAGATGTATGTAGGTCTTCAATTCTATTCCATTGATCAATAAGCCTATTTTTATGCCAGTACCACACTGGTTGTATTACTATAACTCTGCAGTATAACATGAAAGCTCAGAGATAACAACCACTAGAAGTCTTTTTTAAAATTGTTGTTCAAGATTGTTTTGGCTATCCAGGATCACTTGCATTTTCCTATGTAGTGTAAGGATACTTTAAACAAGTAAACTCACAGCAGCTTTGATAGTGCGTATAAGACCTGTACTATTGAAGCCAAAGTCAATCTCAGTATGGAATGGGGAGGAGAGTATAACTCACATACAAACAGCTCCTGATAAATGAAGATATATTCATAATAGATAGCTCTTGGAAGAGGGAATATCAGTTATCTTTAGTAGTGTAGCCTCTAGCAGGTCAACTACACTCAAGTGAAAGGTCACATGACCAAGAATATATGCATAGCATAAGTTGAACTTGATGGACTTAAAGAAATAGTAAAGAAGACACAAAGATTGGTGAGTAGGGAAGGGGAGATGAATCTGAGAGAAGTTGAGGGAGGATGTGAATATGATAAAAACAGTGTACAAAATTTCAAAGAACTAATTAAAAATAAGTGGAAACAAATAAACCTGAAAGGAAAGGCATTAAGAGTAACGGGGCACTAAAGGAGGAGAGCAGACTCTTAGGTCCAGGGAGAGGCTGTGTCAGTAGAGACAGCTGCCATGTATAGTGCATGGCATGATATGAGTCCAGAAAGGAGATAAAGGCCATTGAATTCCACAGAAGCAAAAGAAAGGCCTTACTTTTATGGGTTTTTAGAAGGCAGCAGGAAGTTTGACACCAGGATTGAGTCTGGGCTAAATCTAGAGGCAAATTAACCAGGTACTTGTAATGGCAGTTTTGGTTTCTTTGTAAACTCAGTTATATTATGTAAATATGTTTTTGTTCTAATTCTGAATGTGGTATTTTAATTGGGTTTTAGTTTGTCCACAGCTGTTAAATGTCTCATGTGGGACATGGCTTTTGCTGGCTGCTAACTGCCTTCCACATGCAGCACAGAGAAGGATGAGAATATAAATTTGAGAGCGGAAAAAGAGAAGTGTAGTGTGCAGTGTTGGCGTGTGGCATGGAGCAATTTGGAGATACCAGGATAGCCATACTAAACTCTACAAACTTCAAGAAGCTGAACACTAAGGAGGACCCTAGGGAAAACGTTTAAATCTTGTTCAGAATGGCAAACAGGATAGACACCAGAAATTGTGGAAGAGCAGGAATAGAATGCTATCCTACTATAGAGGTTCCTCTGAAAGGCTCCACCCAACAGGTGACTGAAGCAGATGTTGAAACTCACAGCCGTTTAGGCAGAGCACAGGGAGTCTTATAGAAGAAGAAGGGGAGATAGAAGGATACAAAGGAGACAGAAGCCCCACAAGGAGACCAACAAAGCTAAAAAATCCTATCCCAGGGGCTTCTGCAGTTCTGAGGCTTTTTTCATAAAGGGTATTTCAGCCCATTCTCTTCTCTTTATTTCTACCTTCCTTCTTTCTTTTTTTATTTTTCTCATTCATTCATTCTTTCATTTCTTCTTTTTCTTTCTTTTTTCATCATTAAGATATTTACTTAATAAATGAACTAAGTATGCAGCTAAATTACACAAAAGCAAAGTAGAGAAACTTAAAAATCCCTGAACCACAAAATCCCTGATACCACAAATGTCATGACCCTAGAAATACAAGATGGCAAATAAAACATAAAGTTGTTCATATTACTTTACTCAAGGTTCTTCTGTTCTGATCAGGCCATTCTTACAGTGGGGCTTCCCCAAAGTAGGATCTAATGAGCTCTCATTTTCTATGAACCTCTGAATGCTATGGTAAATGGATGAACTGGCTTTAGCTGGCCTTATTATGATAGATTATTTCCTCTTCCACGTAGCAGGAACCACACCACCTTGGTATGTTGCATGAACAAAATTTGTCAACCTGCTGTGGAAGCCCTGAGGTGAAGAGTAATTGGAATATAAGACACATGGTATTTAGAGTGAGCAATAATCTGGGCTTGAGGAGTGACGTGTATAATTACTTGCCAAACTTCCTGTATCAATTCTTATTGACATTTTTTATTTATAACTCTTCTCTAAGTCAATAACTGCTAACCCAAGTTAGTCCCACATACTATACATGCATGTATCTCCTGAACTAACACAATAGCCTCCTAAATATGTCCCTACCTTCATTTTCCACCCTCAAAGTTATTGTCACTCTTGGTAGGGTTATATTCCTAAGACAGTAATTACTACATATGTTCTCCTCTTTTTGCATGTATATGCTGTGTGTGTGTGTGCTTTTTCACATGAGTGTGGACGTGCAAGTGCATATGGAAGTCAGAAGTTTAGACTGAGTATATTTCTTGACAGCTCTCCATTTTTTTTAATGTGAGAGAATCCCCAAGGTCATCAATTTCATGTAGTAGTCACCTGCTCTAGGGATTCCCTAGAAAATTATAAGGAAATTCTAAGAGAATGACTATAGTCACTCTCACTAGTCCCATCACTAGCTTGTGATGGGAGTGAGTGCTGAGGATCCAAACTAAGGTCCTTACACTTGTGGAAAAAGCACTTTATCCACAAAGCTATCTTTCCAACATTTCTTTAAATGACTTTCCTATTGATAATAAGATCAAATTCAAATACAAAATCTTTAACAAGATATGGTTGTCCATCAACAGCTTGTGCTGGGGGATGGTCTTGTGTACTGTGTATTCAGATGCTGATTTCTGTGCACGGAGGTCTGGTCAAAGTCCAGACATGGGCATTGTCATTTCTATGCAGAATCTCCTCTATCAATGTTGTTTAAAGAATGCTTCTCGGGGGAGGGTGGGAGGGAATGAGGGAGGGGGCTACACTTGGGATGCAAAGTACCTAACCTGTGATTGATACAAAAATAAATAAATTAATAAAAAAAGAATGCTTCTCAATTTTCTCTGATTGATTACTAAAAAGCTGAACAGCCAATGACTGGGCGGAGAAGAGAGGAAGGAGTGGAGAGAAAGAGAGAAAAGAGGAAGAGGAAGAAGGTTGAGGAGGAGGCAACATGCAGGAATCGCCTTAAGGACAAAGATAGAAGAGTAGTGGCCAGGGTGAAACTAGATGGCAGGTAAAAGGTCACACAGCTAGGAAGTAGCCAGCTTAGTATAATTGGGTTAGAGTAAATGAATATCTTTCCAGTTATAGTGCATAAAACTTGTTTAATAAATCTAATAGGTCTGTGTGTCAATTATTTGGGAACTAGGGTGTGTATTAGAAAATGCCCCAGATGGGCACTGTAGTGCATGCCTGTAATCCCAGCACTCTGCTAGACAGAAGCAGGTGGATCTCTGTGAGTTTGAGGCCAACCTGACCTAAAAAACCAGGAGAAGCCCTGTCTCAAAAAACAAAACAAAACAAAAAATAGGACAAAAACAAAACAAAAACAAAAGAGACAGAAAGAGGGAAAGAAGGAAAATATCCCTACTAATTGTATAAACCAACAAACCTGGCCCTATAATGCTTGTGGTGATTATTTTTTTGCAGCCAAACACAAACCATAGTCAGCTAGTCAGAAGGAACCTAAACTGAGGAATTGCCTACATCAGATTGGCCTGTGAGCATGTCTGTGGGGTATTTTCTTTATTGTAAGGGGAAAGCTCATCACAGTTTGCCACCCTTTGCAGGTAGTTCTTGGTTATCTAAGAAAGCAAGCTGAATAATAACCAGGGGTCAACATTCCTTCAGTTCCTGCTTACCAGTTCCTACCTTGTTTTCATGCACCAATTTCCCTTAACGATAGATTGTAAAGTACAACAGGAAATAAACCCAGTCCTCCCTGTTTTGGTCACTGTTTTCTTGAAGCAACAAAGAAGCAAACTAAGACAGTACCCTTCCAGTTTTAATCTGTTAATCTTTAACTTAACCTTTATTCTCTTCACAAAGGCATGCTTTTCTTAATTGTATTTTCTTGGAATTTCTTTTCTTCTGTGTGTTGGTTAATCTTGGTTGTCAGTCTGTGTCAAATGAGAACTCCCAAAAGGAACCTGTGTCTGAAAAGACTGATTGATTTTAACTGCAGTGATGTGGAGAGGTCCTCTGCAGGCCCAGAGGTTAGTTGCCTTATCTTGAACTAGCTTTAGCCCTTTTAATAGTCATTCTTTGCTCACATGTGTTGGAAATAACACCCTGTGACTAATAGATTAAAAAAAAAAAAACTTCTGAAATCTGTTAACTTAGCAGACTACTAGCTTCCACCAAACCCAAATCTAAGAATACCATCAGAAAAAAAGAAAAAAAGAATATCATCAGATAGCAGTTGAGGCATATAGAAAAGTGTTTCCCCATCTTGCTGTAATCATCTCTCTGGTGCATCCACCAATGTATTTGCAAAGTGTCTTGATTTTCTTTGTTCTGTTATTTATAAAATCTCATAGAACTGTCTCCATGTTGCAATATGGAATTCAAAAAACCCAAATTTGTGATCCTGGGTCATCATTACTTAAATTTGGTGCTAAAATAAACTATCTCTTATTTTCTTTGAGGTGATGTTTTGTGACAAGACTTTTCCCGGGGAGATGCAACACCTACATTCTGATAGGAAGCCCACAACAGACCAAAGTACAGATATCATTAACGTCTAACTTGGCAAACAAATAAGTTTTATTGGGGTTACTTACATGAGTATGGGTGAGAGGCTACTGACAGGAATAGAAATGACTCAAAGACAGCTGTATCACCAAAGCCCATCCCAGAATAGGTAACAGTCCACAAAAGCTAGGAGCCTGGAGTACACTTCTCAGCCTACGGATTCTCAGTCTGTCATAAACTTCAAGACGTTTTGACTGCCCAAGATTAGGGATGGAAGAGGAGGGATAAAGAAGGTATGCAATGTCCCAGGGGAGACATATCCCTTAAGGTCTATCTGATCTTGTGCACTCTGATGGCTATTTTTGGCTGTCAACTTGATTACATCTGGAATTAACTAAAATCAAGTGGCTGGGGACACCTGTAAGAGATTTTTTTTCTTAATTTAATTATTTGAAGTGGGAAGATTCACTTTTAACATGGATATTTTGAGGTGAAAAAAACCTACCTTTTGCGTAGGGGACACCTTTTGGTGAACATGAAAGAACAAAGCTCTCGCCTTGTTTGTTTGCCCTCACTTTTTCTGTCAAGTCCATTCCTTCACTGGCGTTAGAGCCTACTGGATATCAGCATATACTGAAGACCAACTGAGACACCCAGCCTTGTGGACTGAAAAACTTGGACTTTACATTGGTAGATAGCCATTGTTGGACTAGTTGGATCACAGGCTGTAGGGCATTCCAATAAATTCCCCTTATACACACACACACACACACACACACACACACACACACACACATTCTGTTATCTCTGTTATTCTAGAGAGCTCTGATTAAAACATGCCCACCTTCTTTCAGGATATGATCAGGGGATATAATCAGTTGAAATAAAAAAGTAAGGCTTACTGACTCTCTCCTGAGAGTAACTTTCCATATGTCTCTAAATAAGGTGGTCCAGTACTGTTTTGGACAATATGTTATCCCCTTCATTTTAAAACAACATTATCCTCCCCCTTTTTATTCCTGAGCAGTTCCTTATGAATTGAGACCTTCCATGAAGTAGGCAATGTACCTTTCTAACTTTCTAACATTTATCCTTTAATATGAATTAAGCATAAGATTCCCTTCTTCCAGCAGCAGAGTCAGGATTCACTTTGAACAGTGTAAGATAACGCAAAGATCTGAGCCAGTCCTTACATCAAAAGGATGAAATTTAGTCTCTAATCACAAGTTGTTAATTAAGGACATAGAATTACATTAACATGACAAAGTGGTTTAACTTGCTTAAAGAACTTTTAGACATTACTAAATAACTTCATAAAGATCATTTTCATTGTGATTCAAATAGGTGAGGTAAAGATAGGGAATGAAGATAGAACCCAACAGTATTAATTGGAAAAGATTATGAATAAAGGGATAAAAATCATTAAATTCAATATCACGTGGGATAAAATTCATGAAGTCTTTCTTAAACCAGATGTCATTGATTAACCCAGGAAGCCCTCAATCTCAGCCATCAAGGCTGGTTGCCATTAGGGTATTTCAGCAAGAACTGTCTGAAAGAATTCTA
>JAQQSO010004080.1:0-13064 GCA_028658305.1 Pachyuromys duprasi | reverse complement strand
TGGCAGCCATCTTGGATCCCCTCTAGATATGTGCATTTTAAAAACTTCATTTCCCATGACATGTAAACTGAAGACTGATGGTTTTTATTGCTATTTCAAGAGGTCATTATAACTAATGCTACATTTCTTTTAACATTCAGGCTTTTCAATGCAGGAAGAATTATAAAGTCACAAATTTTCACAGTCTTGAAATTATTTTTGTTAGTTATCAATCAATCATTGTAAACCGTTATTTGATCTTTCTGGATATAATTCTGTTCTGAAGTATAAGGTTTTAAGAATATGTTATATAGCTAGAGGAAAAGGAGGGCTAATTTATAACTCAAATGTCAAGCAGACATTTTAACCTTCCCCTGCAAACTGAACTTATGGCTCCGTTTATTTATTAGTGACAGCCACACTTTACTGTGGAATTCTGTTATATAATATACATCAATCATTTCTATTTTACTGATGGAGAAAGAACCTTTTGTACGCTGTATAATTTTTTTTGCATAAGATTCTACAAGAGGCAATAAAAGCAGCAATTGTTCTGTTCTTAATAGCTAAATATTAAGCGTTCTGTGTCCTCAGATCTCAGAGTAAGTCTTTCTACACCTAAAGCATGAATAATCAATTTTCTAAGATTTTTAAAGAAGATAAATCATGAAGGTTGCAGCCTAGATTCTAAATTGGTAATATAATGTCTGATAGACTTTAACACTTACCTAGACTCTAGAAAAATCTGGATGTGATATAAGACTACAGTGAGAAACCACTGTTTTTGAGCTATCCGTCTTAGATGGCTTCAGATAATAGAGTCATGTACTATGTCTACTGGTATAAAAAAAACAATGTTTAATTAGACTGGTAGAGTATAGAAGGGTCATAGTTCTCCCAAAAGGTGTATTTACTGCCAGGTGGAAGAGAGAGTTTCACTTCAGGTAAGAATGAACTTAGCTTCTTAAAATTTTAGTTTCTCTCTCTCTCTAAAGAGAGAGAGAGAGAGAGAGAGAGAGAGAGAGAGAGAGAGAGAGAGACCTCCTTCTCCCACCCCTTCTCTCTTTCTCTCTTCCCTTTTATCCCCATCTCTTTGTTCACAGGTGTGTTGGGTTGGAGGCCAGAAGAGTAGGTTCTAAGTTATCTCACATATACAGGTGCTGCGTATAGACTCGGAACTTGTGTGGAAGTTGCAAGCATTTTTGAAAAGTGTAGTTATCAGACCTTGAATTTGGATTTTTAACACACAAAGGAAAAACTAATGAGTATCTTGTACAGAAAGACAGATGAAGACAATAGAAGAAGAAAGAAAGAAAAAAAGATAGAAAGACCTTGTGAAAAGCTGTGATAGCTTCCTTCACACTTCTGGATGAGACAACACAAGATCTGCTTATTTTGTGGGCTTGAAGTGGAGTATGGCTATACCTCAAACAAGTACGACCCAACTTGTGCTTTGACTAGAATAACATAAGTTCAAGTTGTTTTTTCCTAATTATGGTTTCTAAAGAGGTAAATACAGTGATAGTAACTGCTTATTCTTATATGTATCGCCAATGTAAAAGTAATTTACCTGAACCTTTGAAAATACATGAAACATAGTGAATGTTTTTATATGAATTTCTAGTTTGCAGTAGAGGAAAAATGTCACCAGATGTCAAAACATTGGTAGATGCATTTGCTAATCTGTGTTTGAATATGTATGGTAGGATATCTATTTAGTTTTATTTTAAAAATATTTATTATTATTATTATTCAATGTATATGGGTTTGCTTGCATGAGAGGTCCCCATGGAGGCCAGAAGAGTGAGCTGCTCTACATGGGTACTAGGAATTGAACTTGGGTCCTCTGGAGGAAGAGTGAGTGCTGTTAAACACTGAACTATCTCCCCAGGCCAGATATGGTTATTTATTTTTTTAAAGAAATATTTTCAGAATATGATGTTTTATAACACATATGGTTTGGAGTTTTTCTATTTGTTCACAAAATATAATGGAGTTTTACCTGAGTAAAATATGAGTTTAAGTTGTATTAATTATAAAATTCCTTGTAATAAAAGATGCCAAACAAGCACTCTACATATCTATCAATAGTGGTTTTGATAACAAAGAAGCCCATGAACATAATGAAGACCCATGTAATAATGGGGGCCCAGAGAAGTCAGAGGAGGATCCTCTGAACAAAGAACGCAAAGACTTGTGATTTGCCCAAGGTGGATGCTGGAAACTGAACTCAGGTACCCAGGAAGTATATAGCAAGCAATTTTAATCACCAAGCTTTCTGTTTAGGCCTACACTTTATTTCCTGATCAGTGGTCTCTTCCTAAAACTGGAGGTCATCAAACCAGTTAAGAATCACTGATCAATGAGATCCAGGAATCCATCTGTTTCTATATTATGAGTCCTGAATTACAGACACAAGCTACCATGTCCTTCTGTTTACATAGATACTCAGAATCAAATTCGATTCCTTAAGCAGCCACTCTGCAAACTGAGCCATCACTGAGTCCTACATTCCATATTTTTAGTAAAAGCATAAATCTTGTAATATAGATGTGTTTATATACTGTGGGTAAAATAAAGGTATCTAGCAATGATACACATTTTTTAAAGTATCTTCTGAAAAATTGTTTAACTTCAGAAACCTAAAACATGAAATTATTGGTATAAAATCAAAGCCTACATGAATAATATCAGCACATGTGTGTAGTTTGTAAAATAAAAAAAGAAAATTATTCAGCTTATTGAATGGTCCCTTAATAATTGAAATAGGACTGTTTTAAGAATCAGTTAGAGTAATAATTATAATCAACTGAAGCACATCATGGCTTACATAATGAGGGGTGGTAAAGGCATTAGTACCTAAGAGCTGCTGATAATTTTTGAGAAAGCATACGATGTTTCAAATATACTAATATTTTTTTAAAGTTCTGTGTTTAAAAGATTTAATGAAAGTCAGGTAGAAAAAAGATCACATTTGTCACTATCCTTGTGGAGTTCCTGTCCTCTCCAGATCTTACTATTGCCCATATCTTTCATAAGATTCCCTGCACTCAGCACAATGGTAGGCCCATAAGTCTCAGCATCTGCTTTGATAGTCTGCAGGGCAAAGCCTTTCAGAGGCCCTCTCTGACAGGTTCCTGACTTGTTCCTGTTTTTTCCTTCTTCTGATGTCCATCCTCTTTGTCTTTCTGGATAGGGATTGAGCATGTTAGCAAGAGTCCTCCCTCTTGATTAGTTTCTTTAGGTATACAGATTTTAGTAGGTTTATCCTATAGTATATGTCTATTTGAGTGAGTATATACCATGTGTGTCTTTCTGCTTCTGGGATTGCTCACTCAGGATGATCTTTTCCAACTCCCACCATTTACCAGCAAACTTCATGTTATCCTTGTTTTTTTATTGCTGAGTCATATTCCATTGTGTAGATGTACCACAATTTCTGTATCCATTCCTCAGTTGAGGGGCATCTGGGTTGTTTCCAGCTTCCAGCTATTACAAATAAAGCTGCTACAAACATAGTTGTGCAAATATCCATACTGTGTACTTGAGCCTCTCTTGGATATATGCCTAGGAGTGGTATAGCTGGATCTTGAGGAAGTGCTATTCCTAGTTGTCTGAGGAAGCTCCAGATTGATTTCCAGAGTGGTTGTACAAATTTACATTCCCACCAGCAGTGAATGAGGGTTTCCCTTTCTCCCCAACCTCACCAGCATGTGTTCTCACTTGAGTTTTGATCTTGGCCATTCTGGTGGGTGTAAGGTGAAATCTCAGGGTTGTTTTGATTTGTATTTCCCTTATGACTAATGATGTTGAACATTTCATTAAGTGTTTCTCTGCCATTATGTATTCCTCTATTGAGAATTCTCTGTTTAGCTCTGTACCCCATTTTTAAATTGGATTACTTGATTTGTTGGTGTTTAACTTCTTGAGTTCTTTATATATACTAGATATTAGTCCTCTGTCAGATATAGGGTTGGTGATGATCCTTTCCCAATCTGTAGGCTGTCATTTTGTTCTGATGACAGTGTCCTTTGCTTTACAGAAGCTTTTCAGTTTCATGAGGTCCCATTTATTTATTGATGCTCTTAGAGCCTCTGCTGTTGGTGTTTGGTTCAGGAGTAGTCTCCTGTGCCAATGAGTTCAAGGCTCTTCCCCACTTTTTCTTCTCACCGATTTAATGTGTCTGGCTTTATATTGAAGTTTTTGATCCACTTGGATTTTAGTTTGGTGCAGGTTGGTAAATGTATCTATTTGCATTTTTCTACATGTAGACATCCAGTTAGACCAGCACCATTTGTTGAAGATGCTGTCTTCTTTCCATTAAATGGTTTTGATATCTTTGTCAAAAATCAGGTGTCCATAGTGTGTGGATTTATTTCAGGGTCTTCTATTCGATTCCGTTGATCCACCAGTCTGTTTCAATGCCAGCAAAATGCAGTTTTTAGTATTGTTGCTCTATAATACAGCCTGAGATCAGGAATGGAGATAACTCCAGAAGTTCTTTTACTATAGAGGACTGTTTTAGCATTTCTGGGTTTCTTGTTGTTCCCTATGAAGTTGAAAATATGAACACAGGGGTCTTCCTTGAGACTGATACTCCAGCTAAGAACCGTGCATGGAGATAACCTAGGACCCCTCCACATATGTAGCCCATGGCAGTTCAGTGTCCAAGTGGGTTCCATAATAATGGAAACAGTGACTGTCTCTGACTTTAACTGATCGGCCTGCTCTTTAAGCACCTCCCCCTGAGAGGGGAGTAGCTTTACCAAGCCACAGAGGAAGACAATGCAGCCACTCCTAAGGAGACTTAAAAGACTAGGATCAGGATGGAAAAAGAGGACCTCCCCTATCAGTGGACTTGAGGAAGGGCATGCATGCAGAAGGGGGAGGAAGAGAGAGATAGGGAAGGGAGGAGTGAGGGAACTACAGGGGAGATACAAAGTGAATAAAGTATAATTAATAAAGAATTTAAAAACATACAAACAAAAAGATTATATTTGTCCAAGCAACCAAGGCCAATTTACAAGATGCTGCTACAATGAAGGAAATTAGGCATACTAACACCCAGTTATTTTTATCATCTATGTAGAAGTAGAAGAAAAGATAGTATATTCTGTCAAGGTTTCTCTTTTGCTTAATTATGGGAGTTAAACTGGTAAGTTATCTACAACCACAGAATTTTACTGTTTTTAAGTCTCAGTCCTTCTGTTGCTCTCTGCCTATACCATTTCCCATGACCCACACTGATATGTGGCTCTTGAGACCAGCACAGATCAGGGATCCCTGGTCTCTGCCTTTTCCAAGGACCCACTGTTCTCTGAACCCTGAGAACAGCACTAATCAAGGAGCAGAAGGAAAAAGACAACCCTGCTCCCTGCCCCCATCTACAGGCCTGCCACAGCCTGTCATCAATGGTGGCCAGGTCTACCCAGGGCCATCTGTACTCTACTGCCTTTGTGAGCCCTACATCCCAGTTCCCCAACCTGCGCTATTTCCCAGGACCCACACTGATCTGCTTAAGCTAAGACCAGCACAAATCAGAGAGCAACAGGTCCCTGTCCTTTACTATGTCCTGAAACCCATCCTAATCTGAGGAACCAGCGACCAGCAGGTATAAGAGAGCAGCAGAAAATCAGAGCACTGAGGCTATCTAGGACCATGAGCTGTACCTACAACCCCAGAGACCTATGACCATCAGAGACCACTAGGCCTGCTAATAACAGAGTCAAGAAAAGCCCAAGGTAGCTCAGTATCCATCTGGGTACCCTAGTAAGGGGATCAGGGACTATTTCTGTCATGAACTCAATGGCTGGCTCTTCCACCCCTCCCCCAAGGAAGGAACAGTCTTGCTAGACCCCAGAAGAGGACATTGCAGCCATTCCTGAAGAGATCTGATAAGCTAGAGTTAGATGGAAGGGGAAGAGGTCCTCCCCTATCAGTAGACTTAGAAAGTGGCAGGGAGGAGAGGAGGGAAGGAAGGGGGAGATAGGGAGGGAACGCGGGATGGTGCTATGGCTGGAATACAAAGTACATAACCTGTGATTAATATAAAATAAAAATGTTAAGAAAAAAAAAAAAAAAACCTTCTAGAGGTCAGTGCAAGAACATCAGAAACAAAATCTAGGACCATATGACACACCAAAACCCAGGTATCTTACCACAAAAAGCCCCGAGGATCCTATCACATTATAAGCACAAGAAAACAATTTTAAATCTCAGGTTATGAACATGATAGAGGCCTTAAAAGCAGAAAATAGATTTTGAGCTTGTTTGGAGGTTCTACCAGGGGAGCGCAGCTACAGGTATACTCTTGACATGTCTCTGACATTAACTGATTGGCCTGCTCTTTGATCACCTCCCACTGAGTGGGGGGCAACCTTACCAGGTCTCAGAGGAAGACAGTGTATCCAGTCCTGATGAGATCTGGTGGAATAGGATCAGAAGGAAGGAGAGAAAGACCTCCCCTATCAGTGGACTTGAGGAGGGGTATGTGTGGAAAAGGATGAGGGAGTGTGGGAGGAGAAAAGGGATGGGGCCACGGGGGGATACAAAGTGAATAAAGTATACTTAATAGAAATAAAAAATAAAAAAAAGAAAAAAGAAGAAAAATACATACTTTAAATAACTGCAGAAAAATACAACTAAACAGTTGAAGGAACTGAATAAATTCCTTAAAGAAACACAAGAAAATACAATCGAACAGTTTTTTTTAAAATATTAATTACAATTTATTCACTTTGTATCCCAGGTGTAACCCCTCACTCATTCCCTCTCAGTCTCACCCTCTCTCCCTCATCTCCTCCCATGCCCATCTCCAAGTCCACTGATAGGGGAGGTCCTCCACCCCTTCTATCTGACCCCAGAAACCCTTCAAGGAAATACAAGAATCAGGGTATCAAAGCAGATGCTGAAACATGTACCCAAACTTTGTGCAGAGTTCAGGGAATCTTATGGATGAAGGGGGAGATAGAAATACATGGAGGGGCTGAGAGTTCCACAAGGAGACCAACAAAGCCAAAAAATCTGGGCCCAGGCAGGACTGCAGAGATCGATACGCCAACCAAGGACCAAGTATGGAGAGGACCTAGACTCTCTGCTCAGATGAAGCCCATAGACTGCTCTGTTTGCAAGTGGATTGATTCCCTAGTAGGGGGAACAAGGGCTGTCTCTGACACGAACTCAGTGGCCAACTCTTTCATCTGACACACAACATCCAATCAATCTGGGACAATA
This sequence comes from Pachyuromys duprasi, assembly GCA_028658305.1. NCBI lineage: Eukaryota > Metazoa > Chordata > Mammalia > Rodentia > Muridae > Pachyuromys > Pachyuromys duprasi. Next base: position 5,852 of record JAQQSO010004080.1, on the reverse strand, counting down.
TGAAATGACCAAAAATAATAATAGGAACAGAAGAAGACTCCAAATTCCAAGGCCTGGAAAACATTTTCAACAAAATCATAGAAGGAAACTTCTTAACTCAAAGAAAGACATGCCTATAAAAATATAAGATATCTTCAGAACACCAAATACATTGGAGCAGAAAACAAAATTGTCCTGTCATATAGTAACACCAAACGTACAGAACAAAGAAAGAATTTTAAAAGCTGCAAGGCTAAAAGACCAAGTCACATAAAAAGGAAAACCTATCAGAATTACAGCTAACTTCTCAACAAAGACTATGAAAGCCGGAAGGGCCTGGTCAGATGTCACGTAGACACTAAGAGAAACAGATGTCAACCCAGACTACTACACCCAGCATAATTTTCAATTACTCTAGATGGAGTAAACAAGATATTCTATGACAAAACCAAATTTAAGTAGTAACTAGCCACAAACCAGCCCTACAGAAATATTAGATTGAAAACTACAGTCCATTGAGGTGCACTACACCCAGGATAGATCAAGTTAATAATTTAAATAAGCCTATATCCTTCAAGTAAATAGAAGCAGTCATCAAAAGTCTCCAAATCAAAATGTGTACTGGACAAGATGGTTTTAGCACAGAATTCTACCAGACTTTCAAAGAAGAACTAATACCAATACTCTTCTGTTTCACAAAACAGAAATATAAGGAACTTTGCAAACTCATTCTGAGGCCACAGTTACTCTGATTTCTAAAACACACAAAGAGCCAACAAAGAAAGAATATTTCAGACCAATCTTCCTTATGAATATTAATGCAAAAATACTCAATAAAATATTTTAAACTGAATCCAAGAATATTTCAAAAGTGTCATCCACCATAATTAAGTAAGCTTCATTCCAGGAAAGCAGGTATGACTAAACATTTAAAAATCCATCAATGTAATCCACCATATAAACAAACTGAAAGAAAACAAAACACCTGATTATCCCATTAAATCCTGAAAAGCCTTTTGACAAAATACAACACCAGTTCATGTTTAAAGTCTTAGAGAGATCAAAGATTCAAGGGACATACCTAAACATGATGAAGGCAATATACAGCAAACCAATAACAAACATCAAATTAAATGAAGAAAAACAGAAAGTGTTCTAGCTATAATCAGGGACAAGGCTGCTCACTCTCACCATATCTCTTTAATATAGTACTTGAAGTTTTAGCTAGAGCAATAAGACAACTAAAACAGATCAAGGAGATAAAAATTGGAAGAGAAGTCAATATATCACTATTCACAGATGATATGGTAGTATACATAAGCAACCCCAAGATTCTACCACAAAACTCCTAAACACGTTCAGCAAAGTGTCTGGATACAAAAGTAACTCAAAAAAGTCACTAGCCCCCTTTTATTCAAGTGACAAAAGGGCTGAGAAGAAATTAGGGAAACAAAAACCTTCACAATAGCAATAAATAATATATAATATCTTGGTGTAACTCTAATCAAGCAAGTGATAATCCTAGATGACAAGAACTTCAAATCTTTGAAGAAAGAAATTGAAGATTTTAGAAGATGAAAAGATTTCCCACGCTTATGTATCTGTAGGATTAACATAGTAAAATTGACCATCCTGTCAAAAGCCATCTACATATTTAATACAATTCCCACCAAAATTCCAATGGCATTCTTTCCAGGCCTAGAAAGAGCAATCATTAACTTCATATGAGAAAGTAAAAGACCCAGGATAGGCAAAAAATTCTGTACAATAAAAGAACTTTTGGTGGTTTCAACATCCCTGATCTCATGCTACACTAGAGAGGAAGAGTAATAAAAAAGAACATGGTATTCGCATAGAAACAGATAGGTTGATCAACGGAACAGAATTGAAGACCCAGAAATAAATCCACACTCCTATGGATGCTTGATTTTTGACAAAGAAGCCAAAACTATATAATGGAAAAAAGAAAACATCTTCAAAAATCTGTGCTAATTTAACTGGAATTCTACATGTAGAAAAATGAAAATAAATCCGTATTTATCACCCTGCACATAACTCAAGCCCAAGTGAATCAAAGACTTTGACATAATACCAAAGACTCTAAACATACTAGAAGATAAAGTGAGAAAAAGTCTGGAACTCATTGTCATAGGAGACGACTTCCTGAACAGAACACCAACAGCAAAAGCTCTGAGACTGACAATTAATAAATGGGATCTCATGAAACTGGGAAGGTTCTGAGATTCAAAGTACACTGTCAACAAACAAAACGGCAGCCAACAGATTGGGAAAAGATCTTCATCAACCCTAAAACAGACAGAGGGATGATATCTAAAATACACAAAGTACTCAAGGAATTGAGCACCAACAAATCAAACAATCCAATTAAAAAAATAAGGTACACCTCCCCTGATGGGGGAACAGCCTTGCCAGGCCACAGAGGAAGATAATACAGCCACTCCTGATGAGACCTAAAAGACTAGCATCAGAAGGAAGGAAAAGAAAACCTCCTCTGTCAGTTGACTTGGGGAGGGGCATGTGTGGAGAAGGGGGAGGAAGGGAGGGAATAGGAGGGAAGGGAGGAGGGATACAAAGTGAATGAAGTGTAATTAATAAAAAAAAAGAAAACAAATACACAAAAAATAGGGTACAAAGCTAAACCAAGAATTCACAACAGAAGATATTGAATGGCTGAAAAGCACTTACAGAAGTGTTCAATGTCCTTAGCCATCAGAGAAATGTGAGTCAAAAAGACTTACACCAAACAGAATGATAAAAACTCAAGTGATACCTGGAAAGGATGTGGAGAAAAGGGGACACTCCTGCATTGATGGTGGGAATGTAAACTTGTAGAATTCTCTGAACATCGTACTCTGTTGCTTTCTCAGAAAATTTGGAATAGTTCTACCTCATGTTCCACCTATACCATTCCTCGGCATTTACCCAAAAGAAGCTCCACCAAACAACAAGGACATTTACTCAACTATGTTCATAACAACTTTATTCATAGTAGCCAGAACGTGGAATCAACCTAGATGTCCCTTAACCGATGAATGGATACAGAAATTGTACATTTAGACAACGGAATACTACTTAGCTTAAAAAAAAAGAAAGAAAGAAAGAAAGAAAGAAAGAAAGAAAGAAAGAAAGAAAGAAAGAAGGAAAGAAAGAAAGAAATCGTGAAATTTGGAGGCAAATGGATAAACTACCAAAGATCATCCTAAGTGAGGTAACCCAGACTCAGAAAAACTCACATAGTATGTATTCACTTATAAGTGACATTGGACTTAGAGTACAGGATAATCATACTCCAGTCTGCAAACCCAAAGAAGCTAAGTAACAATGAGGGTCCAAGGCAGAGTGCCTAAATATCACTCAGAAAAGTAAATAGAATAGACAGCTGAGGTGGATGAATATAAGGAACTCTGCAGGAGATGGAATAGGGAGGCAAATGAGGGTGAAGATCAGATACGGGGAGAACAGGGGTGGGATGTAAGAAGGCTGGGAACATGAGGGAAACTAGGGAGGGACTTCTCTTGGTTAAGCTGGAAGCTTGTTACAGGGTAGGCTTCTAGTAGGTTATTGGTATGATTCCAGCTGAGATTCTTAACAAGGGGGGCAACCAGGGCTCTAAGAATGAAGGGGCTACTTCCCAGCCAAGCAGGACTAGTGGAAGAAGAGAAATAACAACCCACAGAGAAAATCGGGTGAGCCAAAAATTACCCTGCCTACAAGAAGGGTAGGGATAATGTGGGACCAAAGATAAAGGGCCAAAAATTGGCCCAACCTTAGACCCACCCAGTGATAGAGAGCCAGTCCCTGACACTAATAATGATACTCTGATATGCTTTCAGACAGGAGCCTAACTTGACTGTCCTCTGGGAGTTTCCAGACAACAGCAGTTTGAGACAGATAATGTGACTTGCAGCCAAGCATGGGGGAAATCTAGGAGTACTGTGGAAATGTTGGGGGGAAAGATGGAAGGACCTCGAACAGGACAAGAACCTCACAAGAAGACCAAGAGAGACAAGTAACCCAGTCACATGGGGGTTTTCAGAGACTGAAACATCAGCTAATGAGAATGCATGATCTGGACCTAGGACCCAGGCACACATCTAGCCAAAGGGAGGCTTGGTCTTCATATTGGACGCCTGGCAAGGGAAGGTGGCCTGTTTCTAAATGGACTCTTTTGCCTACTTTTGTATTGCTTCCCCTGGTAAGACTGCCTTTCCTGGCTGCAGGGGATAAAGATAGAGCAGTCTGAGTCCTGATGAGACCTGATAAGCTATGGTCAGATGGAAGGGGAAGAGGACCTCCCTATCAGTGGATTTAGAGAGGGGCAGGGAGGAGATGAGGGAGGGAAGGATTGGGAGCAAGTGAGGGAGGGGGTTAGAGCTGAGATACAAAGGGAATAAAATGTAGTTAGTGTAAAAAGTAAAAATTTAATTACATTGGAAAATCAAAGCGCGTCCTAATATGATTTGACTTGCTGGGGAAGTTGAATCAGGGGGGAGGTAGGCTCCCCTTTTGTGCAGAGAAGGGGAGAGGGGAATGGGGAAGGAGGGGACCTGGGGGGGTACTGGGAGGAGAGGAGGGAATGGGCACCCTCTGGATGTAATGTAAATAAACTAAAATAAAAATTTTAAAAAGAGTTGTACAAAAATGTCTTTTCATCCTCTGTTGAGTTCTCCCTACATAATTTAAGGAAATCCATGGCATTTTTGTGTGTCTCAAAAATTGTATTAATCTTATCTAAAACCTAAACCCTGGATATATTAATCTTTATACATATATATTTATGTATAAATAAATTTAAAATGACTTTTTATATTTATATATATATCCTCCTAGGAAACTACCCTATAAGAGTCTTGAATGAAAATTAGATAAATAATTACGGAGATCCAAGATGGCTGCCACGAGAGAACACTGTGTCTGAGGAGTAGGAGAGCAGAAACAACACAGCGATCAGGAGACTGAACTCTGGGACCTAAAATGCCAGCATTGTGAGTGCCAGGTGAGGGGAACTCCTATGGTGAGAAAATCAAGTGGGAAAACCCTAGGGACACCCAGTTATTACCTGGAAAAATTTCCCGGTGACCAGCAGCGCACAGCTCTGATCTGAAGGAGCAGCTGGACTGGGTGCCCGCACCTGCCATTATAGACTGAATCACACAGTCTCGCAGGCAGTCTCAGGAGGAACCAGGTGCCATTTTAACTGAACTGCACACTGCTAGCTCACACTGCACCCGGGTTCTGCTTCATCCCGCAGGTGTGCTACAGGCTCAGACTAATCACCAGAACCACCCCAGACAGAGTTGATTTTGACCAGTCCACACACTGCAGGGGGGCGCACCAAACGCTTCCGCCAGCAAAAACTCAGTCAGTGTGTGAGTCCTCCTGCAGGCCTGGGAGGAACCCGAGTTCTGCCTCAACCCACAGCTGAGAAGATCCTGGGACCATCTTGACCAGACCACACACTGAGGGCGAAAGCTGCACGCATCCCCCAGCAAAAACCCCAGTTCGGGTGTCTGTCCATGGGCCAGACAGAGAAGGTCTCTGGCACCATTTCAGACAGGCCTGCATACAGCGGATGCACACCAACTCAAACCCAGCTGGCTGAAGTGGATTCCTCACTCAAGGAAAATAAAAATATCGGAAAAATCCCAAGCACAAAATTTCCAAGAAATTAAGGATGCCATCAAAAGACAAAACCTAAGAATAATTGGAATAGATGAAAAAGAAGACTCCAGGCTCCAAGGACCGGAAAATATTTTTAAGAAAATCACAGAAGAAAATTTTCCCAACTTAAAAAAAGAAATGTCCATAAACATACAGGAAGCCTACAGAACACCAAATAGACTAGACCAGAA
>JAQQSO010004079.1:0-13064 GCA_028658305.1 Pachyuromys duprasi | reverse complement strand
TCAATCCTCTCATTGTGAAGCCATGTTTTCTCACACAGGGCAAGGAGAGGATGGAATGATGAAATGGCACCCTGTAAACATCAGGAAGCCGTGGATGACAGTGCCTATGGCAACAAGTTAATTACTGTTACAAATTCCCAAGGGGTTAGATTGCAGTTATATATAAATTATGTTAGCCAGGATGGACATCTTTGTCTTGTGGACACTTGATATACAGGAAAGAGCAGGCATATATGTACACTGTATTCTTTATATAATTTAAAAAATTATATGTGTGTGTATATATATAGTGAATTCATACACATATAACATCACAAATACGTATAATACATTACATATGTGTATATACATACATATAATTATATATCCATGCGTATATACTCTTTATATAGTCTCTGGTACTTTCATTCCAGAGAATGTACTAACAGAATGTATTTAGATCATCTTTCCCACTCCTCCCTTCACCTTCCCCAGAGCCCTCTCCACAATCCTCTCCCAATTCATGCCTCCCCACCCTTTTTAAAATAACTCACTGAATCCAACGAGTGTGCCCGCATGCCCATGGGTGTGTGCTACTACCCCCTGGGGCACTGGCAACTCACGGGGGGGGGGGGGGGGGCATACCACTGAGGAAAGCTGGCTATGCTCCCTCTAGTGGCCATCAACTGACAAGGCTCCTCAGCCAAAGGTGGGGTCTCATGTGTCCCTTCCCCGTCGGTGCCAGAGTATCCCCTGGCCTGATGCCTGAAGGTCTCTCTCTAGCTACAGCCGCTGCTGTGAGTTCCTGAGTGCAGCGGCTCTGTCATGCGCAGAAGACATTATTTGCTTCAACCTTCCAGGATCTCTGGCTTTTCCTTGATGTTCCCTGAGCCTTGGTGGCAGTGGTGGTGAGTGTGTGTGGTACAGATGTCTCATTTAGGAATAAACAACTCACGACTCCATAGTCACTTTACTCTCTGCCCTTTGACCAGCTGATAGGGCATATCTTTTTTACAAATCATATTATGGATAATTTTATTCTATTTAGTCAGATCTTTTAAAATGTCACTTAATAAAGTTTTATAGATTTTTTTTCAAAAATTTTTGTGTGTATTTTTTTGTGTGTATATATGTATTTCAATATGTGTCATATATATAATGTTGAACAGGAAATTTTAAACTATTAAATTGTGTTAGTCTGTCTGGGCTGCAGTAACAAATTACCATAGACTGAGTGGCTTATAAACAACATTTATTTCTCAGAGTTCTGGAGGCTGGGGGTCCAAGATCAAGGTGCTGGGAGATTCAGGATCTGGAAAGGCCTGGTTTTCGTCTTTGTCTCTTCTTGCTATGTCCTTACGTGGTGGAAGGGTGAGGCAGTCCCCTGAGGCCTTTTCTATGAGGCATCACACCTCACTCATGAGGGCTCCATCTACGGAAGTGGAGGAGAACCTGCAGAAGAGGGAGGCTCAAGCCGCCCCCTCTTTTGCACACCAGGACTCAGGGCCAAGCTTCCCATGGGGTGCCAGTTTCTCCCATACTTTAAGTCTGTGGACCCTGGGGGGCAGGTGCTAGGTGACAGAGACTTCCAGAGGAGGAAAGGAGGGAGCATGACTTATAGAGGACAGTTCTGGGGGAAGGGAGAGCTCAGAGGCGTTTCTCCCCACTCTGCTCTGAGCACATCCCTATTTTCCTCCATTGTCCAAAGGAGAAGTTCAAGGCCACTGATCTCTGGGATCCCATAAACTTATAACCATCTCACTCTGCCCCTCTGCCCCAAAAACTGCTCCCCCATGCTTACAGGAGCTAGACAGACACAGGGGAAGCGGGAGGGAGGGCCATGAACAGGAGCGGGGCTACTTACTGTCCTCCAGTGTCTTCACAGGTTGCACACATCTGTAGCCACAGTGCAGGTAACAACATTTCTGCTCACCCTCACAGTTCCTGTCTCTGTAACACAGGGGGTCCTCACTCCTGATGCAGCGCACATTGTCCACTGGGCAAACTCCTGCTTTCTCTTTATTTGGTGGAGGAAGGCACAAGGTAAGAGGAGGGCTCCAGCCCTCTCTATAATCTGGGGGCTCCCATCCCATCTCTGCCCAGCTCACCATATCCACATACCCCCTTTGACTCCATCTCCAGCCACCAGAGTAGTGGAAATGAGGAGTACTATGAGGACCAAGATACTGCCTGACCGCATGCTGTCGAGAGGCTCAAGCTGAGGCTGAGGCTGGCTTTCTATTGTTTCTGCTGGGAGTGGCAGTGGGCAGGGCTCGAGGTTGGCCTGTGCTTTCCAAGCCCTGTCAGAAATGTCCACCATCTCCAGGGAGGGACTTGGGGCCCCTCCAAGATCTCCTAACTGTGAGACCCTTTGTTTGCACACGAGGTGTCTACGGAGGCCAAGTTACCGTCAAGACTTCACTTTCCTGTGGGAGAAGGAGGAAAGGAAGCACAGAGGGGCACTCAAGGGCACAGGTCTCCTCAAATCTGATGTTCACCACTGAGCCCTGTTTCCGAGTGTCCCCCTCCAGACAGAGGCCTTCACTTCTTCCTGTCATGTCGGGAATGGTACCCAGTTTTCTCGTCACTCCAAGGAAGGCTCTGTCACACCCAGACTCCATCACTACATGCTCCAAACCATGCCATCCTCATGTGCCACAGGCGAAAGCCGACCTTGGCCCTGTCAGTAGTTGTGTGGCTGAAGGCTTTTCCTTTCTAAAACTCACTTTTTCCTTATTTATAAAACGGATGTCAAAGTTTTTATCTCATTCATAGAAATTATGTTGTATTTCCTGAAATGCACCCCCACCCCAAAACCCCACTCAGCACCACCAGCTCTCATATCTTCGACTCCAAGTCTCCTCCCTTCAGAACTATGAATCCATTTTGGACTCCTAGACTGGGGATCTTTTGGGAAGGAAGCCCATAGGTAGAATGGTGCTGTGTGTGTGAAGTAGGACAACTTCTTGAGTCTTTTCTTTGAACTGGCTCTACAGGTGGAAAAAAAAAATCTGCACAAGCCCAGGAACTGGAGAGGGTAAATACATAAAATGTTAAAAAGAAGAGATGAGAGTGCTTTTGAGGAAATCCTGTCCTTCACCAGTGTTTTTTTCCCCAAGATCAGCTCTTTGATGCCTTACTGGTTGATAGGTTACCACGCCTAAGATTTACCTTTTTGCCTAAGCTGGTTGAGTTAGTTTTCTGCAATTTGCTACTGGGAGTCTTGAGTAAGGTTTGTATTGAGTATGAGGTGTGTCTACTTCCTGGACTATAAAAGGGGCTGATTTGAGGTCAAGTGAAGTGAGGGAGGATCCCTCCATCGTGATCCGTACTGGGTGGTGAGTCATGGCTCCAGGCTCACTGGTATGTTGTGTCTCAGAGCTGACGTCTGAGGACTTGGTGAGCAAATATGTGAATGCTGGAGCATGCTGGCTATTCCTTACCTCCATCTTTTTATTACTAACTATCAAATATACAGAAAATATTAAAAACCAGAGCAGTGATACTCATATGCATTCATATATATGTACCTACACTGGATTGAACAATTAATAACAGTTTGAGGTATCTAGATCAATAGTTGTTGAAACACTTAAAACCAAGCTGCAAAAGGTATATCCTCCATGCTTAACTTATATTCACCATGAAAATCCTAATAATGAAACTCTCCAACATACGAAATGAGCATCATATCTTAGAAAACTGACAATATGTGCTACATGTGGCCCAATACACATTTGCTTTTCTGTCTCCAAAGTTTTTTGTAGCTAATTTTTGATGTAATTTCCTAAAACAAACAAACAAAAACACCAACTTTATTATACAACAAGCTTTACAGATGAAATAATGCAACCAATGTTTTTCCTCTTTGAAAAAAAGCAGCATTAAACGTATATTTTATAAAAAGGGTTTTTCTTTCTTTTTTTTTTTTTCTTTTTGACAGGGTTTCTCTACAGAGCCCTGGCTCTCCTCGGAACTTGCTTTGAACTGGCTTTGAACTCATCGAGATCTCCCTGCTTCTGCCTCCCAAGTGCTGGAATTAACGGTCTGTGCCGCCATGCCCAGCAATTTATAATACCTTTGCAGAGCATAACAGATTAGAACTTTAAGGCCCTTGCTCTAAGAGATGGCCCCTGTCTCAAACTTCCTGATAATCATTCTTTTGTTGTACTTCCTTTGGTGGACATGGATGGTGTCAAACTCCATGGCTTCTGGTTGTGGTCACAGGGTAGAGTGAAGACATCCTCTCCTTAGGACCAAATGTCAATCAGAGGTCATTTCCCTCTCCAGCTGACTTTGGTCTTGGTTTAAGAGGGTAATCTGCTTTTGTTGCTTTGACCATTCCTCCCTTTTATGTGGCAGCAACATGACTCTAAATGGAAATGGAGAGTGGGGTGTGGAGATGCGGGCCTGTTACCCCAGCCCTTAGGAGGTGGAGGCAGGAAGCTCAATGGTTGGAGGCCACCCTGGGCTACATCACAAGTCCTCTCCCATCTAATACAACAATAACAGAAGCATCAACACACCATGACCCCTCATCCAAAACCAGCACATTCTGGGTACATTAACATAGTTTTGTAGCTACAGCTAAATAACCTTTCATCTTGTGCGCAGCATTCTGGGAAAAGTAAAGTGGTAAGAACAGAGTGTGTGTGCACATGGCCAGTGGTGCTCCGCAGCCGAGGGCGGAATGTTACATAATGGGAAACAGAAACAAAACAAAACTCCATAAAAAACAAAAGGGTAGATGTTTTAGAGATAAATGTACTGTATCCTGATTGTGGCACCCACTACACGAGTCTCTGTATTTGCCAAAGTTTATACCGCTAGACACCACATAAATGAGTTCTATTGAATATGCCATGTTAGTTAAGGTTCTCCAGAGGCACATGCAAAACCAGTAGGTTTGGGGGTGAGGTGGGACTTTAAGGAGATGGCTCATGTGACTACAGGAGGCAAGTGCAGGGGTTGGGAGGGGTAGTCAAGATGGCAGGTGACAGTTCCCATCTGATGCTGTACTCTTGGTTTAGAAGTGCACGTGGTGACAGGCTAGAAACCCAGGCAGGAATTATGTCTTAGGAATTCTTTGTTCTTCCAGAAACATCTGTCTTCCTCTTCGTGTTCTCAACGGATTGGATGAGGCCTGCTCACACCGTAGCTGGAGTTTCTACTTTCTGTGCTCATCAGCCTGGCATCTGCTTGCTAGGTCTTCACTCCTTCTGACCCCACTCAGGCTCTGGACTCTGTCATGCACAAATGTCCATAGGGCTAGTGTATGTGCTTGCGTGTGTACATATGTATACGTGTGTGTGAGTGTGTGTGTGTTTCGGGGAGCATGGAGAAAATGTAAGGGAAGGAAGAAAGAGACATCAGCCTCCGGGAGACACTTAGGACCAGCTCCTCCAGTTCGCTGCTGGTACTCCAGTATTAGCTGAGCTCACATCCACACCCCCTTGAACTTAACTCTGGCCTGCTTCAAACATTCAGAAAGACTTTCAAGTGTGCTCAGAGCCTAAAATAAAGGGCTGCAAGAAAGACAAGGAGAGTGGAAGGTGTTGAAGAGGGCCTGAGGGGACACTGGGGAGTTGTGGCTGAGCATTTCCTGGTCCCATTATTAAAATAAGTTACAATGAGCTGGGCCTACTTCAGGTATCCAGGTCAGCTTTGCCTTCAGCTGAGAGACTGACTGGTTTCAAAATAACAGGACCAAGCCCTCCCTCCAGTTATCCATAAGAAAATCCAAGGCTGTGAAGTTACTCACTGTAATTACTTCCACTCAGGCATGTAAAGGAATTGCCTATATGTCTGGGATAAGGCTGTGTGTGTCATTTTAGTCATAGAGAAGGTAATTCTTCAAAATCACACCTATCACCTGCTCCCTGGGATGGGATCATTAACTTGGGCGTATGTTTGCCATATGCCAAAGGTACTCTTAGGAAGGATTTTGTCCCTGGAATCTGGGAAGGCAGCCCAGTTTGAAGCAGGCAAAGAGCCTTGTGCATGAGATGATATAGCTATTGTTCCCATCTAACAGTAATTACTTATTGGCTCACAACATCGTTGTGTTAATACCTACAGCGGCCATAATTTAAAATGCGTAACTCAAAAGCGGAAGTAGCCCTCCCTGCCATGCTGTACTTCATGTGGCATTCCAGTGAAAAACATGTGTCTATTGCCACTCAGTTTAAAGTGTCCACGTCCTATCGGAGAGGAGAAAGAATCGCTCTGTGGATAGCTCTGAGGGTGATGCGTGGCAGAGGACTCACTGCTGTCGTAATTTATCCTTAAAACTTTATTGTGCCTGAGGTGTCCAGAAGAGGGCATCGGATCCCCTGGAACTGTGAGGTCATGGTGAGCCACCACGTGGGTGCAGAGAACAGAACCTGGGCCTCTGGAGGAGCAGCCAGAGCTCATAACCACTAGGCTATTTCTCTAGGGCTCTCTTTTATCTTTCTCTGTTAGTCAATGTTACCATCAAATGAAGACAAGGACATAATTCAGTTTCACTAAGAACACTGAAAAGTTCAATGTACCCATTTAATGTAAATGACACTACTAAATCTGTATGCAAAATTTTATACCTTGTGACTGTTAGATCACAAAGCAGGCCCCTAAGATGGTGTTGCAGTTGCCAATACTGTAAAATGGCTCCCTGAGCTTAGCTGGCGCAGATGGCCATGAGTAAATAGAAACCTAATCTCCAGAATTTCTCAGAAACCCCATGACTCAGGGATATTGCTTTTCAGACAACTGCAATCTCCAAGTTTCCCCCTAAATGGCCATCCACCATAGGCAAAGGACATCTGATACTCATAAATTGGCCTCACTGTATCAAGCACAGACCCCTCTCAGTAGGATTGATATCCTGTTCTATTCAAGGTAGAGCAAAAAAAAAATAAATCTCCTGAGAGGAAGGGGTTTGCCCTTAAGCCTCCAGGAACCCTGTAAAGCCTTCTTGTTCTCCTGGCTGGGCTCCTGTCCTCTACATTGTGAGACAACTCAGCAGTTTGTTCTCTAAAAAACTTTTTTTTCTTCTTCTATGCACAGAGTGGTCTTGTTCAGTGCTTTTGCTGCACCCACTTACAGTGATGCAACTACTATAAAAACATCAGACAGCAACTGAAAACATGGCATTGAATGAACAGTTTGCCTCAAACTTTTTTTCCTGGTATTTGTTACCAAAATTTACTAGGCTGCAGGGAACCGTGGAGTTGGTTTGGCCTTCCTACCGTGAGGGGCATGTGTCATAGGTTTTTCACGTTAGAGTCCATGACTCTTGGGACACAATGTGCCTTCTTGTTCCCAACAGACCAATGCACTCCCTCAGGCAGTGAAGTGTCCAGGCCCTATTTGTGTTTCTCTGTATGTTCCCTCAGCAGTAAATGAAGCCTGAAAGCATGGCAGGACAACCGGCCTTAGACATTAATCTTGTGTACCCTGTATAACTTGCAAAGGTCATTGTGTCCCTGCAACTACAACAGTATTGATCCTGGCAATTTCCATTATATTCGGTTTCTGATGAAGATCTAAAAAACCTGGTTGCTCTGAATAAAATTGTCACAGCCTCAGTTGTGCTGTGGCCCCTCAGACTGGCCTGATTTAATTCCTCACGGCAGTATCAGGTGACCTCAGCCCCATAAGTGAGTGCAGGGGCTTATGGTAGGCCATCTTCTCAAATCTCTACAACCACTGTGGTGTCTAAGGAAGTGGAAAGCAGCACAGAAGCATGAAGTGAAGAAACTGAATCGGAAAACGTTTTATTGTGAGGAAGATTAGGATGAGCCATGGACAATCTCTTTCTCTACTCACTAAATTATAATGACTTAAATTTCAAGACCGTAAAGACCTTAGTGTCCTCCCTCTCTCACTACATACATGTAGTGCATGTATGTGGGTACATGTGGAGGCCGAAGGTCAACAGCGAGCATCTTCCTCTATCACTCTCCATCTTATTTTTTGAGACAGGGTTACTCACTGAACCTAGAGTTCACTGATTGGGTAAGGTTGACCAGATAGCCCCTGAGATTCTCCTGTCTCCACCTCCCAGCACGGGGATTATAGTCATGGGCCTGGGGATCCAAGCTCAGGTCCTCATTCTTGCACAGTGGATGGTTTACCCACTGAACATCCACCAGCCTTTAAACAGTCCCAAGGAGAAACAGTCCCTGGCTTACTCCTAACTCAAAGTTCCAAACCTAGTCCCAGATCAAGACACCAGAACCCAGCACCTGTGCCGGGGAAGCTGCAGTGTACATAGTGTGCTCCTCCATCTTAGGATGGGGGCGGGGTCTGTCCTTTATAAGGTACACACACTAAAATTGGACCCTAAAATCTCTGGAATCTGATCTACAGAAGAAAGAGAAGGGGGAGGAAGGGAAGAGAGGAAAGAAAGGCAGAGGGAGGGAGGGAAGAAAGGAGAGAGGAAGGGAGAAGAGGACAGAGGAGTAGGAAGGAGGGAGGGAAAAGATGAGGGAATGAGGAGAGAAGTCTTACAGGATTCCACCCGGTTAAAAAGTACAGAGTGGATTTATTTTGAGAGCTTCTCTGAAGAGTTCATGTATGTGAAGCTGTCTTTAGGGTGGCCATTTTGTGAGTTAGGGAGGCTTTAAGTGGTATGGCCTAGTGGCGGTTGATCGGGTCATGTGAGTAACACCTTCAGAGACAATCAATACTTACCAGGCAGAACTGGAATTATTCCTTTGGGCTGGGCTCATGCCACACCCCCCTTCTTCTGTCCGTACCGCTCTTGACTTTCACACATGTTGCCACCACTGTGGGTGCCATTCACCTCGAGGCCCTAACTAGCGCTAAACACAGACTGATAGTATGTTCCTGAGCCTCCAGAACGTAAGAGAAATAAACCTCTCTTCTATACAAAGTACTAGCTTCAAGCGATTGCCTATGACACGGGGAAACAGTTATTACATAGGGATTTATTTCTTTATTTTGTTTTAATATTAATACGCATTTAACACACTAATAGGAGGGGCCTATGGGACAGAAGAATTTGAAATCAGTCATCCAGGTTGGAGCCAACTGCACGGCATCTTCCCAGCCCTGGTTAAGAAAGGGTTCCCATCTAGAAGGGAAGAAACAGAGACAGGAGCAATTGTAAGCTGTTCTGGCGACATGGCTTGGGAACCCACTGCTACCGTGGCCCGAATCCTACCAGGATTCAGTTCTCCCAAGAGAACTGGGCTGTGGTGTCAGTCAAAGAATTAAGGACAGAGGGCTGGAGGATTCTAGGCAATTCAACTATAAAATTATGAACCCATAATTCCTTATTTTTCAACTTCAATGTGAAATATAGCAAAGTGAGAAAAGGGGCAGTTGAAAACAATCACAGCCAAAAAAAATCATTAATAATTGGGTGGCTTAGATATAATGCTATCCAAATGGTCCCATTATACAGGGAAGTCTGGTGCCCATTTCAAACATGATATTATGTAGCCCAGGCTGATCTCAAACTCCCTACGTGGCCAGAGAGGACACGGGACTCCTAATCCTTCTGTGTCAATCTCTCAAACACTAGGGTTACAGGTGTGGGCCACCACTTCCTGCTTGAATGGTGAGTTTACCAGGCAACTCCCAGCTTAAAAGCTCTGATCACAGTGATTTCCACGGGTGGTGGGCACTCAGCTCTGTCAAGACAGACAAGATAGATCCTCAGGCAGGTTTCTGGGGCAGCACGGAGTACAGTAGGTCTGGGGCCACTCACTTCAAGTCAAAGTTGGCCAAGGTTCCACACACTTCTTCTGACAGTAGTAGAGACAGCACTTTTTGATGCCCTTGCACCCTTTGTCACGGTGGCATAAGGGTAATTGGAGAAACGGGCATTCAAGAAAAAACTCCGGGCAATACCCAGGTTTTGGCGTAGCTGTAGGAAAAAGCCCCTGAGTGAATAGGAGGCACAGGCGGGACCACTCCAAGGACCAGCTAGCTGGTTCTACAGAATTCTCAAAACGCTCCCCTGCCCTAGTACCTCCAGGACCAGTATGTATCACCTCTTTTTCTCTGTGCTCTGGGCTGCACCAAGCTGAGGCAAAGGAGGATGGCTGCTGTGAGCAGTGGGAGGCTGCTTGGCTTCATCTCCTGCGACTACCGACTACCGTGATCACGGAGGACCTCTGAATCAGCGCTGGGCGGGGCTGATAACCATGGGGGCGGGGAGGGGGCTGCGGGTCACAGGTCAGGAAAGCGGAAGTGCATCAGTCTGAACAGGAAGAACTTAACTGTTTCCTTTCAGGCCCCATCCCTCCCCCATTTACAAAAGGAAATGACATAATACTTTCTTCTTATTGTCTAGCAGGGCTGGGCTGGCATTTCCTAATTCGTAAGTTATGTTGTAGGTTCAGGTAGCAGAAGAACTGTTGTTCAGAGGCCATGTATCCGGGGTAGGCAACTCACTCTTATTATCATGTAGCCAGAAAAATTGAAACATTTCTCCATACCTTAGAGATACTTGCAGATCAATGTTCATTGCCTAATGAGTCACACTAGATAAGCAATGGGCTCAGCCTAGGTGTTCATCCACAGAAGAATGAATAAAGAGAATGTGGTGTGGTGCTCACACACAGTGGGACTGTGTGCAGCCATAAGGAAGAACTTTATAATCTTACATGCTGCACGGGATGGTGGTGGTTGCATGCCTTTAATCCCAGCACTCAGAAGGCAGAGGCAGGCGTATCTCTGAGTTCGAGGCCAGCCTGGTCTACAGACTGAGTTTCTGAACAGCTGGGGCCACACAGAGAAACTGTAGCTTAAAAACAAAAAAACAAAACAAAACATAACAAAAGGTAGCTGCTTCGTAGTTCTTCCTGATATGGGACTCTAGGTTAATTGTGTGTGTGAAGTAGCAAGAAGACAGAGAGGGAAGGTTGAGATCTTAAAGCAGAGGCAAGGAGTAAATAAAAAAGATTAATGGAATACATATGACATGAAAGGAAATGAGTAAGTATTTGAAGGGAAGAAGGAGACCATCATCAGGCAGGCATGAGTTACCAGGGATGGATGTAGGGAGAGAGACGCATGTGAACAAAGTATAGGGACACATATGCATGAAAATGCCACAGGGAAAACTGCTGCTTTGTTAGCAAAACAAAGAAACACCAACACAAGCAAAACAAAAACAAAGAACAAAACCCAAAACACCAGAAAGGAAAAGTCAGAAGCATGCACATCTATTCTGTTGTTTTGACTCTCATAAGGGGTGTTGCCATGAATATTCTTGTATGTACATTTTGGAGAATGTGAGTAGAATGTAGGTAGACACAGAATTGCTGGACTGATGAAGTAGAGAGTAGGAATGTTCTGCCATCATGACTATGGCAACAGTTCTCCACTACACATGTAACAATTTAAATAGCACTAATGTGTGAGAGATCCGTTCCTCCTTACTCCTTAACTTCAGCAAAACTAAGTACTGTCAGGAGCCATTCTGGGGCCACCTAGTGGGATTTCCCTCCATGTAATTTTGTACTTACCCTATGACTGCTTGTGCCCATTATATTTTGTCAACTCGACACAAACTAGAATCATCTGGTAAGAGGGGACCTCAACTGAGAAAATGCCTCCAGCAGATTGGTCTGTGGAGATGTCTGTGGTGGTGTTTTCTTGATTAATGTTTGATGAGGCGGGACTCAGCCCCTCAGCCTGTCCTCACTTCTTTTAATGACAGACCATGATCGGGAGGTGTCATTCAAGTAAACCATTTTCCAGTGGTTTGAATGAGAATGGTCCCCATAAGTTGATATATTTGAGTACTTGGTTGCCATTTGGTGGAACTAGTTGGGAAGGATTTGGGGGTGTGGTCTCGGAGGAGGTGTGTCACTGGGGAGGGTGGGGCTTTGAGGTTTCAAAAGCCTTGCCTGGTGTTTGTGTCTCAAGATGTAAGCTCTCAGCGACTGCCCTGGCACCATGTCTTCCTGCTGTCCTGCTCCCTGACATGATGATCATGACTCACCCTCTGAAGCTGTGAACTCACACAAGCTCTTCCTTCTGCAAGTTACCTTGGGCATGGTGTCTCATCACAGCAATAGGGAGGTAATTAAGATACTTTTCCTTCCCAAGTTGGGTTTGATTGTTTGTTTGTTTGTTTTAAATCACAGCAACAGAAAACTAGAACAGAAATTGAGAACAGAGTGTGGAATATTGCTGCGATGGACTGGACTTTTTTTTAATAAACATTGAGCTCAAAGCTCAATGAGCTGCTATGGAAGTTTGGAAAGTAGAAATATTGGGAAAGGTATAGGTCTCTACAGCCATACTACCCTGAATATGCCTGATCTTGTCTGATCTCTGAAGCTAAGCAGCGATCTGGACCTGGCTAGTACTTGCATGGCAGAAAGGTGCAGGCAGTGGACACGTGACTTGTGACGCTACAGAGGGAAGCAAAGAGTATCAGGACTATTTGTGTCATACATTAGAATTAATAATCTGTGGAATAAAAAACTGCATTGCTGGGACAGTCAATGTTACTTAGCTAGGGTTGGTGAATCAGCTGTAATTAATAAGAGACCAGCATCATTTCGGGTGCTGCCTTCTGGGGAGTCTTTCTTCAGGGGCCACACACAGAAGCTGTGGTCCTGCTGTTGGCAGTCAAACTTGGTAATGGGCAGGAGTTTCCCACATGGTGCTGGTTTTGATCATGGAGAACAGCTTGGGTGTGACATTGAGAGGTAAGACCAGAGTCTCCCTGAAAAGAGGCTAGGAGAGGTTATTAGTAATGGTACAACCTCAGTTGCAGTGAGAATCCCAGGATTAAAACCGTGATAGAGAGAGAAGCTGAAGTTGACACCCTTAAGGACAGCAGCTCTGCAGTGAGGCTGGCCTGATTCTACAAGACAAACTGTACACACTGTGGGTACCAGAGCTGGAGGTGCTTTTTGGCACCTTTTGGAAAACTCAGATGTTGTATCCTCACAGGTTTATTTTAGTTCTGTTTTCTTCCATTGGTCTGGATGTCTGTTTTTCTCTCACTCCCATTCCCTGATTCTATGGCTCTGTACTTGCATTTCTTTTGGTCTCTATTTAATACATTTCCTTCCTGATGTTTATTATTTCTTGTCACCCACTGCCTTTTTTTT
>JAQQSO010004078.1:0-13065 GCA_028658305.1 Pachyuromys duprasi | reverse complement strand
GTGGGAGGGTAGGAGGGAATGAGGGAGGGGGCTACGCCTGGGATTCAAAGTACCTAACCTGTGATTGATATAAAAATAAATAAATTTAAAAAAAAGAAAATATAAGTTACTATAAAATGAGTTGAAAACCTACGTGTTTTAGCATATCAGTTATTAAACTTCCATGTGTATTTTCTGTTTCCTGTAGCTGAGCAGAGCAAAGTGCATTCATTCACAGTCCCTACATGAAAACTGGGGAAGCACTCAACACATGATAGATGTTCAGTAAGTAGCACTGAACTGATTCAAAGAAACAGAGAAAAACTACAGCTAGGAAATTGGCTGGTTATGAGCCCACTGACACAGATCAGATATATATTAAATATTTATATATTCATTAAAAAATAAATAAAATCAAATAAACTTCTTATTTAGATTTCTTTTTGACAAAAATATTATACAAGGGATATGTGTATTTATTAGAAAAAGAGACAGAGAGAAAACAGCTTAAAGAAATATGTTAGTGTTGCTGTTGTGTGGTAATATTGTCCAGTGGCAGAATGCATACATAACATGAAATGTTCTGGGATTACAACCAAACACACACACACACACACACACACACACACACAGAGAGAGAGAGAGAGAGAGAGAGAGATAAACAAACACAGAGAGACAGAGAGAGAAGGGGGAGGGAGAAGAACAGGAAGAACTGTGTCAAATAGTAAACTTCAAATAAGAAGAAGAAATATTCCATAAAGGAAATAAATTTAAATTGTACCTGTAACTGAAGATTTAAGAAGACATAGAGAGGACAAAAAAATAAAAGGAAATTCATTAACAAAGAAAGTGGAGGCATGCTGGTAAAAAAGAGGGCAGAAAGCATGTTACTGAAGAGTTATTGATGAAGACACCATCTTTATCCTGGCTAAAATCACTCGGTGTGATAACTAATGAAGCTAGTGTCTGTCTGAATGCGCATGTTGTGCTTGTCTGGCTGGTGTGTCACTGTACCCTTTAATAGCTGCCATATCACGCAGGTGCAGTGCAAGGATTCTTTTCCTATTCCCCAGTTAAAGGCTGGAATAAAAAGAGAGTTTATTATCTTTTCATTCCAGATAAAAACAGATAAACACATCTTATGAGAATTCTTTATGGAATATTCAAGATATCCTGTCCACACCGTAAAACATGCCATTTAAGTTTAACTGAATGTCACACATAACCGTATATGTATGAGTGCTATATTCTGTGTGTGTGTGTGTGTGTGTGTGTGTGTGTGTTTGTATGTCTGTGCATAACTAATTCTGCCAACTCCTCTAGAACTACTAAAAAGTATTAGGCTGTGAGTAGCTCTCAAATATTACCCCAAATAATAACAAGTAAGAATCAAGTAGTTGTAACATTATATTTTAAATTAAGATTAATTAATGTTGGGCATAGCTCATTTATATGAAGGCTATCTTTATCTATGGGTGTTGTCACTGTATTAGTTTGTAAAGAATTATATTAAGTTGCCAAGAGAAGAGGAAAACAAAATAAAATATATAACTCAACCATTTGAAAGGAAAATGATTTGAAAATGAGAAGCACCCTGACTTGATCATATTAGATGTATACTTATATCTGGGTTTCTCATTTTCTTGCATAAGCACATATTTTTTTTAGATTATTTCATTTTTGTTTTTATTAATTACAGTTTATTCACTTTGTATCCCACCTGTAGCTCCCTCCCTCCTCCCATCCCAATTCCATCCTCCCTCCCTCTTCACCACCATGACCCTCCCCCAGTCCACTGATAGGGGAGGAGTTCCTCCCCTTCCTTCTGATCCTGTTTTTCAGGTCTCATCAGGAATGGCTGCATTGTCTTCCTCTGTGGCTTGGTAAGGCTACACCCCTACAAGGGGGAAGTGATCAAAGAGCAAGCCAATCAGTTAATGTAAGAGACAGTCCCAATTCCCATTTCTATGGAACCCATTTGGACACCGAACTGCCATGGGCTACATCTGTGCAGGGGTTCTAGGTTATCTCCATGCATGGTCCTTGGTTGGAGTATCAGTCTCAGAAAAGACTCCTGGGCCCAGATTTTTTGGTTCTGTTGCTCTCCTTGTGGAGTCCCTGTCCTCTTGTATTTCCAGGTCTTATATTTCCCACTTGTTTCATAAAATAGAAACAGAAGATACCCTACTAAACTCATTCTATGAAGCCATAGTCACCTTGGTACTTAATCCTCAGAAAGATCCAACAAAGAAAGAAAACTTCAGGCCAATCTCCCGTATGAACATTGATGCAAAAATACTCAGCAAAATACTTGCAATCCGGTTACAAGAACACATCAAAGATATCATCCACCATGACCGAGTAGGCTTTATCCCAGGTACGCAGGTGTGGTTCAATATACAGAAATCCATCAATGTGATCCACCATATTAACAAACTGAAAGAAAAAAATCACATGATAATCTCCTTACATGCTGAAAAAGCATTTGATAAAATCCAACAACATTCATGTTTAAAGTCTTGGAGAGATCAGGGATACAAGACACATACCTAAACATAGTAAAGGCAATATACAGCAAGCCTATAGCCAGTATCAAACTAAATGGAGAGAAACGTAAAGCAATCCCACTGAAATCAGGGACAAGGCAAGACTGCCCACTCTTCGTATCTCTTCAACATAGTTCTTGAAATCCTTTCTAGAGCAATAAGAAAATTAAAGGAGATCAAGGGGATGCAATTGGAAAGGAGGCAGTCAAAGTATCACTATTTGCAGATGATATGATAGTATACCTGAGTGACTCCAAAAATTCTACCAGGGAACTCTTACAGCTGATACACACCTTCAGCAAGATGGCTGAATACAAAATTAAAAAAAAAAAGGCAGTCGCCCTCCTGCATACAAAGGCAAAAGGGCTGAGAAAGAAATTAGGGAAACAATGGAAACAACACCCTTCACAATAGCCACAAAGGTCATAAAGTACATTGGTGTGACTCTAACCAAGCAAGTCAAAAAACTTGTATTGTATAAGCACATATTTTACATAAGCACAAATTGTTAAGTAAAGAATAGCATTCTCTGGCAAAAGTTGTAAACCATTGTTATTTTCCCCTTGCTCAAGCTCTGTACCCAGAAGGGTTAAGCCTCAGTGCTCCCTTCAGCTTTTAGCACTGGGATGCCTATTTACTTTAATGGAAATCACTTTTCAAGGCACCATGCAGAGATTTGAAACACAGGGTGAAAGGTCACCCTGCAACTCTAAGAATAATAAATTTGCAATTTGTACTTTCCTGACCTCTAGAAATATTTGGAGGTGTTTGAGGCCAAAGAAAACAAAGCAGTGCTTTGAAAGGGCTAGGGGAACTATCAATTGATCAATTTAAGAGGGATTATCTGATAATTGGGTAAATACATTGTTATTGATGTGTAGAAAGAGGAAGATGTGCCAAGAAAAAACTAATGCCCAGGCTGAGATTTATCTGCTAATCCTTATAGGAGGCAGTTTACTGAGGACATGAGTAATTGCTCTGCTAACAGATTTATTCTTCTTTTAAGCCCATTTGGGGCTTAAATCCTCCCTTTTCTTTCTGCAGTTCAAAATGTGGCTTGAATCACTGCTTCCCACTGTGCTAGACATTGCAAAGCCTCCTGGTCATGGTCAGATTTCAACTTCTTTGATTTAACATCTACTGTGGTTGCTACAAGGGTGTGTTCTGGCCAGATGTGCTTTGAGTGAACTTTCAGGAATTTATGTTTGATTAGGTTACCTGACATTAATTGTCTCTTTTTTGCAGACATAATTTTGATTTGGGTTGTTTTAAAGTACTATCCTATGGATACCTGGATGATTCCTAGACAGGAAAACAGGAAATTACGCTTTTATTCCACTCTCCCTAGCTATTCTGTGACCTGGGTTTATTTCATTATGTTGTCTTACTGTCTGGCTTCTGATTTCCCATCTGTGATTCAAAGGAAATAGAGTTCATATTGTTTGCAACTCTAGCAATTAGTGAAAGACAAAGTAATTGCTTTTCTAAATTGAACATTGAACATGACCTAATTAGCAGAAATTTTTATGATTTTTCATTTATTTTCTTCTATATATCATCACATACTCTTTAAAATATGAGTTTGATTGCTTTTAGAATTTGTATAGGGAAAATTATAAACAACAAGACAATTTTTTTCTTATCCAAAATTAAATTAAAATTTCTGGTAAGTAAAAAACTATTTTAAAATCCCAATATATCCAGTCCCTTTGTGGAAAAAATATTTTATCAACATACTTTTCAAAGCCAAATGTCTAAATGAGTATCTGTAAAATCATCACTCATAATTTCTCAAAAAACTTACTGTTTAATTATGAAAGAAAAGTTTCAGCATTATAGCTGACTTCTCTAGCAACATCTTGGAAAGCCTTGTAACGCTCAACTAAAAACATGAAAAGCTTTCTTAATGGCGTGTTTTATCTCATATCTAATACTATGTCTAATATATTTACATGATAAATTGAGGTATACATAATACATAGTCGACAAATGGCAGATGACACCTAGAAAAATGATAGACAGATGGGCTGTTAGATATATCATAGATTAAATAAATGAGAGATGAGACTCAGATGAGAGACAAACAGACAGATGATAGATGCCTAGATAAACTGACAGACAGATAGATACTATTTCTGTAGCCTCTACAATTGGAAAGCCTGAACCCTAAAGCCATCTTATTTCACAGGACAGACTTAGTAGCGTAAAGAAGATATTTTTTAGCATGGTATCTCATGTGTCAATAAGGATCCTAACATGACTCACATTTACATTTGGAAAATCAACAAAAATAATCAGATATTAGTGAAATCCAGAAGAGCAATCTGAGGCATCATTCAACAAGCACTCCAGAGTATACTGCTGGTCATGTGGGCTAGTCTTCCTAAAAATTATTATGCAAATTTCATGATTTCTTTGTTTTTAATAGTTGAGTATTATTCCATTGTGTAAATGTACCACAATTTCTGTATCTATTCTTCAGCTGGGAGATATCTAGCTTGTTTCCAGTTTCTGGCAATTACAAATAAAGCTGCTATGAACATTGTCCTTGTAGTATGGTGGAGCAACTTTTGCGTATATGACCAAAGACTAAAGACATTGAACCCTTCTTTAAGTGTTTCTCAGCCATTCATGATTCCTCTGTTGTGACTTCTCAGTTTAGCCCTGTACCCCATTCTTTAATTGGATTATTTGATTTGTTGCTATGGATGGAACTAGAAAAAAAGTCATCCTCAGTGAGGTAACCCAGACCCAGAATGACATATATGGTATGTACTCACTTATAGGCAGATTATAGTACAGGATAACCATAGTATAATCCACAGACCCAAAGAAACTAAGTGACGAGGAAAGCCCAACAGAGGCTGCCCGAATGTCATTCAGAGGGGGAACTAGAATAGACAGCAGAAGTGGATGAATAGAGGGAACTGAGCAGAAGATGGAATGGGGAAGAAAACAAGGGTGGGGATCAGATGTGGGGAGAACAGAGGTGGGAGGTGAGAGGGCTGGGAACAAGAAAGGAAACTGAATGGGGGCATCTCTTTGTCAAGCTGGAGACCTGCAACAGGGTAGGCTTCTGGGAAAACATGCATGTGACTAGCTGAGACTCTTAACTTTGGGTGGGGTTCATGAAGACTAAAGTGACCACCTTCTAGTCAAACAGGACTAGTGGAAGGAGAACTGGGGAGAGGGGACTCCACTTACCTGAGATCTTGTTCCTTTTGTCTTACTCTGCACTCAACGTCCTTTTATCTGCATGGCTACTATGGATTTTTAGTCTGGCCCAGAATTTCACAAGATGGATGATGTGGAGTAAGCAACTTTGTGATATGAAAACGATTTAGGACACTATGCATCATTTTTGCTCATCATTGTAACAAAAATGAAAGCATGTCATTTCAACTGTGAGGTGTATTAGAAAATAATGCCCTTAACTATACTGGTATACATATCAAAAGACCAACTTTAAAAAAGAATGAAAAATGCATTTAGAGGCATATAGGAGAGAATACTGTAGAGTCATACCAGGGGCACCTATTGCTAAAAGATGCTTTAGTCAGTAGGAATTACTTCTTACTCCTTCCATCTTATATAAAAAGTCATTTAAATCTTAATGATAGTGGTGGTGTTTCAAGTAAGAGTTGGTTACACCTTCAGGTAATCAAAGCTCTAGCTGATAATTCTCCCAACATGGACCATAAACTGATAAGAACCCAATATCAGGCACAAGAAATCTCCTTTAGAATGGTCAGTCACAGATACATACTATCAGAGGAGTAATAATCCCCCAGCTACAAATCCTGTGACCTAAAACAATGACTTGCTTGTGAGTAATGTTGGTACATTTATGGCAGAAATGTTATAGAAATAAGCCAATTACTTTTTAAGATTTGGATTTAAAGTTTATTCTAGAGGTAGAACCCATACTTGATACTTCTAAAGTGACCAAGAACTTGTCATGGGCCTACTGTTATTCTACTAAATAAACATAGCAATAAAATGACTCCTAATGATGCAATGCTATGCCCATATATCAGCACATCATTTAGCCTTCATCAGAGAATCTTCTTCTCGCAGCAGATTGTAATACACCAAAACCCACAGCTAGACTGTATGCAAAGAATGAGAGACTATGTAGCACTCAATCCTAAATGAGATGTATCTAACAAACCTTTCCCTTCAAGGCGCAGGGATCTATGAGGAAAATAGGGTGCAAAGATTATAAGGGGTGGTAGATGACTATAGGGAAATAGTTTCTTCCATACACAAAAGGGTTAATACACATATAAACTCAGAGAGATTATGAGAGCATACACAAAACCTGCCCTAGCTCAAAAAAGACAGAATCCCAGCACTGAGAAGGGAAAGTGGACACAAGGTTTTATTCATTACCAGCAAGCTATTTGTAATTGATACCTGCTGGGGAAAGGAAAATCACTTTTTTTCCCAATGGATTGAGAAAATTGTTATTGGACATCCCAACCATATTCCAGACCATGGTCCATGCCGACATGTAGTTGACCAACACAAAAAGAACTCTGTGTTTTTGTATGGTTTTATTTTGTTTTGGTTTGGTCTTTGTCTTTTTAAAATCTTATTGAATTTTTTTTGCCTATTGGTTTGATTTTCATTTTTACTCTTAAAATGGGGGAAAGAACATGAAATTGAGAGGGTAGGTATGTTCTGGGAGGATCTGGAGAGGGGAATGAATGTAATAAAAATATGATGTACAAAAGATCTAAATAAGAAAGTATAATTTTTTAGAAGTCACTAACTGTATGACACAGACAATTTTATGTAATTGGCATACATTAAATCATTCTGTATATTAATCTCAAAAAGGCATGAGACATGTTATACACAACTGTAAAATTTAAATTACCTTTGACATTCACTAACTCATGCTTTTAGAATGTTTTGAAGTTGAAAACTGTCTCATACAGTAGGAAGTTTATCTCAAAGGGTCAGTTTTCCTCCATTGATCAAAATACAGATCCTTACCCAAAGGTTTCTATTTATCTTATTTCTACTTCTTCTAAGTGAAGCCTCTTGATTCATAGGGAACATGAGCCTTGTGCTCCTCTCCCCCTCTCCTTGTGAAATCATGTTTGAGACTGACAAACATTTTTCAAATTACATGAAAGCCAGATGTCTTTCCTCCCCCCATTGACATTCAGTGACAGCCCCCAGCTAATAAATAAGTCTAGGTTTAGGTGACTCAATAGACCTTTTCTTTTTGTCTCTCTTCTACCCTGCAGGTCCCTTGCAAATATATTATGGCTTCAAGGTTCTTATTTTCATGGCATTCCTGAGTGTGCAAACAAGTGGGTCTCTGTTTCTTATGCATCTTATTTGGGCTCTTTTCCTTCTGTTTGGTTTCTTTCTCTTTTGTCCAGTTTTGATGTTAATTTTTGTCTTATCTTATCCCAAAGAAGCCTGTTTGTTTTTTAATGGGAGATAGATAGAAAGGAGGTATATCCTGAAGAAAGCAGGGGTGGAGAACTAAGAAGAGTAGAGGGGGAAAAACCCCCAATCAGTATGTATCATATAAGAAAAAAATCTATTTTCAATAAAAAAGGAAAAAAAAAAACACTCAAAATGTTGGCTGGCTAAGTGTAGTCTCATCTCAGAGATGTGTCGAAGGCCTAGCTGCTTAACTGTATGCCAGGAAGACTCTAACTGTACGCCTGAGAACTGAGAATTACCCTCTCAACACTGTAGTTGACTGAGTTAAGGGACAATAGTAGTACCCAAGTTACTACCTTTGTAGATCGATTTCTTATGTACATTAAAGCAATTAAACATAGATGGTGGCTATTATCTCTAGTGGTCCAAGGGCTTGCTGCTAAGGACAAACAGACAAAATCCTCCCATCACATAATAATCAAAACACTACAAAGGAGTTTTGAGTGTAAAGAATGGCTAATTAAGATAACTTTGGAATGATTCATAATGAACTTTAATGTAATTGTAACTATATCTTTGAAATATGTTTTCTAAATCACTCTTACCTAAGGTACTTAATGGTGAGTTTGAGAATAATTTACCTTGCTTCAAAAATCATCTGACAGTGGGAAAATAAAAACATCCAGAAATAGAAGATATATACTAATTTTTTCTCTTAAACAGCACATATATCTTTTTATCTTTTTCTCTGCCTCAACTTTATGTACAATAAACAGAATAGCTCTGTTCCGTGGCTCAGAATTCCATGGCTGATGAATAAAGAAGTTATTAATTAAGATTTTATCACTTGATCTACTGGCCTGACACAGCCTGCCAGCAACAGTGGCTAGGTCTGCTCAGGGCCCTCTGTGCTTGACTTTCCCTGAACGCCCCACACTACAGTTGCCTGTCCTGTACCATTTTCCAAAACTCACCCATATCTGATGATCAGAATAGCACAGATCAGGGAGCAGCAAGACCCACCTGAATTGAGACACAAGAAACCAGCACAAATCAGAGAGCAACAGGAAAACAAATGAATTATGGCCTTCTAGGACCACGAGCTGTACCTACAATCCCAGAAAACTATTACCAAAATAGAACACCAGGCCTGCTAATAACAAAGTCAACCAAATGGTTAAAGTTCAGCCCAACAACACCAGCAACAAAACCCAGGGCCATACGATACCACAAAAACCAGCTATCCTACTATAGCAAGTCCTGAGGGTACTATCATACTGGAAGCACAAGAAACGATCATAAATCTAAAGACATAAAGATGATAGAGGCTTTAAAAGAAGAAAATGAATTTCTTAAAGAACTGCAGGAAAACACAATCAAAAAAGGTGAAGGAACTGAATAAATCCCTTAAAGAAACACATGAAAGTACAATCAAACAGATGAAGGAACTGAGCAAATCCCTCAAAGAAATTTTTAAAAATAAACAATCAGGAGGAGAAAATGAACAAAACTGTCCAGGACCTAAAACTGGAAATTGAAGCAAGAAAGAAAATACAATCCGAGGCAATCTAGGAGAAGAAAAACCTATGGAAGAGAACAGAAACTACAGACACAAGCATCAATAACTGAATACAAGAGAAGAAAGAGAGAATCTCACATGTAGAAGATACAACTGAAGAAATTTACACATCATCAAAGAAAATATTGAATCTAAAAAGTTCCTAATAGAAAACATTCAAGAAATCTGAGACAATATAAAAAGACCAAACCTAAGAATAATAGGAATAGAAGAAGACTCCAAACTCTAAGACACAGAACATATTTTCAACAAAATCATAGAAGAAAACTTCTCCAACCTAAAGAAAGAAATGCCTATAGACATAAAAAGAAGCTTACAGAACACCAAATAGATTGGACCAAAGAAGAAAATCCTACCGTCACATAATAACTAAAACACTAAATGTACAGAAGAAAAAAAGAATATTAACAGCTACATGGGGAAAAAGGTCAAGTCACACATAAAGACAAACCTATCAGAATTATACCTGACTTTTCAACAGAGGCTATGAAAACCAGAATTGCTTGGACAGATGTTATACAAACACTAAGAAAACACAGATGTCAACCCAGACTACTGTACCCAGTAAAACTTTCAATCAGCACAGATGGAGAAAATGAGACATTCCATGACAAAACCAACTTAAAATATTACCTAACCACAATCCAAGCCATTACAGAAGATACTAGAAGGAAAACTCTAACCCAAGGAGACTAACTACACCCAGGATAACACAGAAAACAAATAACACCACAGCTGCAAAACCCAAAGAAAGGAAGTACGCACACAAACTCTAACACCACCAACGTTAAAATAACAGGAATTAACAGGCACTGGTCATTAATATATTTTAATATCAATGGGCTCAACTCTCCAATAAAAAGACAAGCTAACAGAATGAATGAGTAAACAGAACCGATCATTCTGTTGAATACAAGAAACACACTTCAGCAATAATGATAAATATTACCTCAGAATAAAGGGCTGGAAAATGTTTTTCCAAGCAAATGAACACAAGAAGCAAGCTGGTGTAGCTATTCAATAACTAATAAAATAAACTTTCAACCAGAATAATTCAAAAGAGGTGGGGAAAAGTACTTCATACTCATCAAAGGAAAAATCGACCAAGATGACTTCTCATTTCTGAACATATATGCCCCAAGTGCAAGGGCATCCACATGTGTAGAAGAAACATTTCTAAAGCTTAAATCACACATTAACAGTAGGGGACGACAACACATCTCTCTCACCAAAGGACAGATCATTTATCATTTACATGGAAACTGAACAGAATTAAGAGTCAAATGGTATAAGACAATTAGGCCTAAAAGATCTACAGAACATTCCATCCAAACACAAAAGACTATACCTTCTTCTCAGCACTTCATGGAACCTTTTCCAAAATTGACTGCATACTCAGACACAAAGAAGGACTCAACAAATACAAGAAAATTGAAATAATACCTTGTGTTCTATCAAACCACCATGGATTAAAACTAAACTTCAAAAGCAGCAGAAACAAGAGAATGCCTACAAACTCTTGGAAACTGAAAAGCTCTCTACTTAATGACCACTGGGTCAGGGAGAAAATAAAGAATGAAATTAAATGCTTTCTACAATTCAATGAAAATGAAGACACAATAAACCCATACTTATGGGACACAAAGCAATGCTACGAGTAAAGTTCATAGAGTGAAACAGCTTCATAAAGAAAGCAGAGAGAGCTCATAATAGCAACGTCAGATCTCACCTGAAAGCTCTGGAAAGACAAAGAAGAAGAAGAGGAAGAAGGAGAAGAAGAACAAGAAGAAGAAGGAGAAGAAGAAGAAAAAGAAAAAGAAGAAGAAGCAAACACACCAAAAAAAAGAATTGAAGGAGTTGATGGTAGAAAATACTCAAACTCAGGGCTGAAATCAACCTTCAAACAAACATAACAATTCAAAGAATCAATGAAACCAAGAGCTATATTTTGTTTTTGTTTTCTGAGAAAATTAACAAGATAAACAAACCCTTAACCAAAGTAACTAAAAGGCAGAGGGAGAGTATCCAAATTAATAAAATCAGAAATGAAAAGGGGGATATAAAAAAAGACATTGAGCAAATCCAAATAATCGTTAGATCATACTTCAAAAACCAATTTAAAATGACATACAGAAAGAATTGTAGCACTGAACCATGCAAGCTTGTAATTTCAAGAGAGGCAGAGGCAAGCAGACATCTGTGAGTTTGAGGTAGCCTGGTCTACAAGTTCAGTCCAGGACAGCCAAGGAGAAAACCTGTCTCCAAAAATAAAAACAAAACAAAAAGTGGAAAAAATGAGGTACAGAGCTACACTAAGAATTCATAACAGGTATCTCGAAGGTCTAAGAAGCACTTAAAGAAATGCTCAATGTCCTTAGTAATCAGAGAAATGTAAATCAAAACGATTCTAGGATTCCATCTTACACCAGTCAGAGTGGCTAAGCTCAAAAACTCAAGAGACAACACAGGCTGGCTAGGAGTGGATAAGGGAACACTTCTTCATTTCTGCTGATAGTGCAAACTTTTACAACCTTTCTGGAAACCAGTCTGGTGCTTTCTCAGAGAATTGGAAATAGTTTTACCTCAGGACTCAGTTATACCACTCCTGGGCACATACCTAAATTATGTTCCAACACACAAAAAGGACTTATGTTCAACTATGTTCATAGTGGTTTATTTGTAATAGCTAGAAACTGGGAACAACCTAGATGTAACCAAAACTTGGATACAGAAATTGTGGTACATTTACACAATGGAATACCACTCAGCTATTAAAAACAAGGACGTCATGAAATTTGCAGGTAAATGGATGGAACTAGAGAAGATCATCCTGAGTCAGGTAACCAGACCCAGAAAGACACACATGGTATGTACTTAATTATAAGTAGATATTAGTACTATAGTATAGGATAAACATACTATAATCCACAGACCCTAAGAAGCTAAGTAACAAGGAGCGCCCAAAGGAGGGTGCTGAAATGTCACTCAGAAGGGGAAATAGAATAGACAGCAGAGGTTGATGAAGAGAGTGAACTAGTCAGGTGATAAAATGGGGAGAGATACGAAGGTGGGGATCAGCTGTGGGGAGAATGCAGGTGGGAGGTGAGAGGGCTAGAAATGAGAAGGTAAACTGAGGGTGTCTTTCTTGATCAAGCTGGGGGAGTGCCTCAAGCTAGGCTCCTAGGAGGTTCTGGGTGTGACTCTAGCTGAGACTCCCAAAATGGGGTCATGAAGACTGAAGTGACCCCCTCCTAGCCAGGCAGGACAAGCGGAAGGAGGGGAACATCAACTGACCTACAAAACCTTTGACCCAAAAATTATCTAAAGTTTTAGAATTATCTAAGTTTTAGAACTTTAGTCTAAAGTTTTGAACCTAAATAATTTTCTATCACATCTTATATTAATCAACTTACAAAATATCTTTATAGACCTTACAACATTTTCTGAAATCATAAGCAACTTAAGCCTAACTGTGACACTGTATGTATCTGGTCTTTAAACTCAGCAGAGACTTGAGAAAAAATAAAATTCTTACTTCAGTAGAAAGAAACTTCC
>JAQQSO010004077.1:0-13065 GCA_028658305.1 Pachyuromys duprasi | reverse complement strand
AATAAAGCTGCTAGAAACATGACTGAGCAAATGTCCTTATTGTGTACTTGAGGCTCTTTTGGATATATGCCTAGGAGTGGTATAGCTGGATAATGAGGAAGCGCTATTCCTAGTTGTCTGAGGAAGCGCCAGATTGATTTCCAGAGTGGTTGTACAAGTTTACATCCCCACCAGCAGTGGAGGAGGGTTCCCTTTTCTCCACAACCTCTCCAGCATGTGTTATCACTTGACTTTTTGATCTTGGCCATTCTGATGGATGTAAAGTGAAATCTCAGGGTCATTTTGATTTGCATTTCCCTGATGGCTAATGATGTTGAGCATTTCTTTAAGTGTTTCTCTGCCATTTGATATTCCTCTATCGAGAGTTCTCTGTTTAGCTCCGTTCCCCATTTTTTAAATTAGATTTCTTGATTTGGTGCTTTTCAACTTCTGTAGTTCTTTATATATACTGGATATTAGCCCTCTGTCAGATAGAGGGTTGGTGAAGATTCTTTCCCAATCTGTAGGCAGTCATTTTGTTTTGATGACAGTGTCCTTTGCTTTACAGAAGCTTTTCAGTTTCATGAGGTCCCATTTATTGATTGTTGCTCTTAGAGCCTGTGCTGTTGGTGTTCTGTTCAGGAAGTTGTCTCCTCTACCAATGAGTTCAAGGTTCTTCCCCACTTTTTCTTCTAACTGACTTAATGTGTCTAGTTTTATGTTGAGGTCTTTGAGCCACTTGGACTTTAATTTTGTTCAGGGTGATAAGTACGGATTTATTTGCATTTTTCTATATTTAGACATGCAGTTAGACCAACACCATTTGTTGTACGTTTTTTGGCATCTTTGTCAAAACTCAGGTGTCCGTAAGTGTGTGGGTTTATTTCTAGATCTTCTCTTCGGTTCCATTGATCCACCATTCTGTTTCTATGCCAGTACCATCAAGTTTTTATTACTGTTGCTCTGTAGTACAGCTTGAGATCAGGCATGGAGATACCTCCAGAAGATCTTTTATTGTAGAGGATTGTTTTAGCAATTCTGGGTTACTTGTTATTCCATACAAAGTTGAGAATTTTTCTTTCAAGGTCTGTAAAGAATTGTGTTGGTAATTTGATGGGAATTGCATTGAATCTGTCGATTGCTTTTGGTAAGATGGCCATTTTTACTATGTTAATCCTGCCAAGCCATGAGCATGGGAGATCTTCCTGTCTTCTGATATCTTCTTCTAATTCTTTCTTCAGAGACTTGAATTTTTTTCATTCAAGTGTTTGACTTCCTTGGTTAGGGTCACACCAAGGTACTTTATGTCCTTTGTGGCAATTATGAAGTGTATTGTTTCCCTAATTTCTTTCTCAGCCCTTTTGTCTTTTATATACAGGAAGGCTTCTGATTTTTTTTTTGAGTTAATTTTGTATCTGGCCACTTTGCTAAAGGTGTTTATCAGCTGTAGGAGTTCCTTGGTAGAATTTTTGGGGTCACTCAGGTATACTATCATATCATCTGCAAATAGTGATACTTTGACCTCTTCCTTTCTGATTTGTATCCCCTTGATCTCCTTCAATTGTCTTATTACTCTAGCAAGGATTTCCAGAACTACATTGAAGAGATATGGAGAGATTGGGCAGCCTTGCCTTGTCCCTGATTTCAGTGGGATTGTTTTAAGTTTCTCTCTGTTTAATTTGATGTTGGCTATAGGCTTGCTGTATATTGCCTTTATTTATGTTTAGGTATGTGCCTTGTATCCCTGATCTCTCCAACACTTTAAACATGAATGGATGTTTTAAAACTTAGAAAAACCTCTTTAAATTTCTCAAAAACAACTCAGGACAAACTTTGCTCCAGTGTCTACATAAGTGTGTAGAATGTACAAAGGCTATTCAAGAATAAGTCATTTATTTGAAAACGACAAAAACTCCCACCCTCCAAACTCCTATAGTATTTTCTCCATCTGTCTGTGATACTGACCCACAACTCCCCTCATGTTCTTACTGGGCTCTTTTCTTCCATTTATTCTGTGAGCTCCATGAAGGAAAAAACAACTTTATTTTTGTCTCCTTTTCAAGGTGAGCACAGAACAAATGTTCATTTTGTTCAAGGCATGAAACCAAATGGTCTCATGAATGTAATAAAAAGTTAAGCATTTCTGGGATGGGAAGATGGCTTTGCACACTGGTTGCCCTTTCAGAGAGGACCAGGTTTGATTCCTAGTACCCACATAGATGCTCACAACTGTCAGTAACTCAAGTTCCAGGGGATTTGATACCTTCTTCTACTCTTTACAGCCATTGCATTCATGTGGTGCACAGACGTGCATATAAACAAACACTCATACAGAGAAAATAAAACTAAATAAATATTTTAAAATATGAATGTTAATCATTCCTGCCCCAACTTGACTTCAAGACAAAAGACTAAAGTTTCCTACAAGCATGATTCTTCTTTCTCAGTTGATGGCCTCATACAATGTCAATCATAATGTGTTTTTTGAAAGTGATTTCTAGATTGTTCTCTGAGATCAGTATCCTATCAGTTCAAACCAAAGGCTGACATTGTCAACAAACTCCATTAGACTGCCAAGCAAGGCTCAGGGAACCAAATAAACCAGTTTTTCCTAACTATATTTCTGTGGCTTGAGAAATGTTAGCTTGGCTTGAACCCAAAGCAAATGTTTGAGGTGAGCTTGAGTCTGAAAAATTGCGATTTTCCACGAAAGAACAGAATAGTTCCCTTTTGGTGTAATCTCATACCACATATCATTCTGCGACCAACCCCAAACTTAATTCATCGTCTGTACATAAAGAAGAAAATTTTGCTTCCAAATTGCCTTCAAGTCCTCCAGGTGTACTTTTTCCTGTGTGATAGGAACATTGTCTTTCAATTGAGTTATCGCCTCATTTGTCTACACTTTTATATCGAAGCCTGTTTAGCAATACTCCCTTTAACTCTCTGGAGTCTGGGCTCTTCTTTGGCAGAACCTGCCAATACTTCTTCAGTCATAGCATTAGGTGTAATTATAACATTTCAATATTCAAAATGCTGTAGGAAACTTTCACATTTATTCCACAAAAAAGAAATGAAATCTTGACCTACTTAGTATGTGTTTTTTCCAGTCCGATTTCTGTTTATTATATTTTAATGTACATTAGTAAATGCAAAATAAGCTCTCTAAGGAAAACAAAATAACCATGGCTTCCTGAATATTAAGGATAACAAAGTGCAATACTAACTGAGCTCCTTAAAGGGCTCACAGATAATTTAAAATGATAAATTCTCTGCCCCCTCTCCTTACCATTGTCCTTATTATTTGAGCAAAAGCCAGAGAACTTGGCAAGGGGTGCAAAGGAACAATGAGACTAAGATAAACCATTCAGGTATCTGCATAGGAAGCTCTCTTCTAAAAACAGTGTTTGCTCCTTTTGCTACCAATACATCCTCTCTGATAGGCACAGCTCTGAACATCAGAGACAGATTTCCAGTCTTCCTCAAGAAAAAAAAAATTAAAGCGAAGGGCACAAGGCCACACAAGTGTCTTTCTAACATTTGGACTGATACCAAATATAAGCATGATGATGGTGAGGGGCTGTGGCAGTCCTGGGCATTACGGGGATCTGTGCCCATCGCTTCAGAGTCCTAGACTGTTTCTATTGGCAGCTCAAGACTCTGAATGGTCCAAATTTCACAAACGGAGGGAAATAAGGAGATAGCCAAGTAATTATACCAGGGCATGTTGAGGAGGAATTATTTTATACTAAATTACTATATCCTTGTAAATGAATGGGATTATTTCTGGTGGAAAAGAAGAGAGAAAGAATTATGTTTACCCAAGTGGAAAGTTTTATTTTCAACCATAAGCTGGGGCTTCATATCCCATTAAGTAGCTAAGGGAAATAACTCTTTTAGCCTGTTCTTTTCCTTGTCAGTTTTGATTTAAATGAAATAGAAAAAAATTAAATAGAGCTACAGGTTAAAAGGAGTCTAGGTTTCTAAACCAGAATGCTTCTATGGCTGTTGAGATGCAATCAGCAGTCTGTGTAATAAAAGCGTGTTCTGTAAGAAATCATTGACACTGTGGGGACTTAAGCAGTTCGACAGGACCCTCTCTAGTCTGGCTGCAAAACGTTGATGTTGACTGGGATTTCACTACTGCTTCCCCTGCCAGGGAAGGACGGGACCTATGTACATTCTCAGTAGGAGATATCACATGACATTGAGACTTTCATATGCAAGCTGGAGGCTAAGTCCTGGGGAAGAAAGTGTTTGCTACTATGTTGAAGCCATGTACCATAGTCAGTCATCTCCATCCTGGATCCCATCATAGCAAATTCAGGTAAGCAGAACTTCCCAAGACTTAAGAACTATATAAGTAGCATCAACAGTAGGAGTAGGCAGAACTCAAAAACTCCCCAGAACGCAAGGCTTCAGTTTTCCTAACACAATAGAGTCTGATACAAATTCTAGGAACTTTAGATGTTTCCTTCCCACCTGCTACAGGGGGAACACCACCAGGGTCTGTGCTGCTAACAACCCCCACCATCCCCTGAGCTTTTCACAAAGGAAAATCTACAGCAAGATATTTCAATAGCTATGGCCAAGAGGATAGATACTCCTTACATGATAAATTGCATCATTGGCTTTAGATCAATTTCTGATGGCCTGCCGGTCAATATCTTAATGGAAAAAAGTTAATACTGAGAGAAAAGATAACTCCATTCTCCTTTCATTCCCTGATGCCAGTGTTATCGTTAAATGAGAACGTTTTTTTTTTTTTTTTCAGATAAGTTTGTAGATCTGTCCCTGATGGGTGACACCCAACTGAATATATTAAACAGCTTCCTACACGCACACACACACACACACACGCACAAACAAACAAACACACACACACACAGAGTGAGAGAGAGAGAGAGAGAGAGAGAGAGAGAGAGAGACTAATTCTTCTTTCTTCTCTGTCTTATTCTCAAGGGCTATTTTCCTCAGCCTTCACCGTGTTGGGAATCTTGTTATTACCCATCTTGTCAAGTACTTCCTCTGTGGTTTCAGACATTTCTTGCACCATTGCTTAGTATGTGTTTTTCTGATTTTTGTCTCCCAGACCTTGAATTGTAGTTTAGCTACAATGTTTCATGGTGAGATTTGTAGCTTACTTCCCCTTCTCTTCTGACAGTGCTGTGCCCCACCCCCTGTGTTTTCTGACACTGAATGGAGGAAGATTTTCTGATGGAAGAGTCTTCCACGAAAAGAAAACAAGTAATAAGAATGAGCTACAACTATACAAAAGGTGCATAGAAAAATAGACTTTATACATTATACAGAAAGTAGGCACTCCAGCAAGACCTAGCGGGTATTTTGCTAATCAAAACTAAAAACGAAAGGTAAAGTTTTGGGTCAATGATAAAGACAAAACATCTGCACCTAGAGATTTGTAGGGTAGGATTGGGAGGAGATGATTAAATTGTAATAAATGATAAAAATTAAAATATATTAACATAAAAAGAAACTACACTTATATTTTTTAAAATGTTCTTCCAACATGGTTAGTATTTTAATCTTTGCAATCAATCATGAAATCTATGTCATAAAGCAAACAGTTAAATTATTTTTAAAAGATGGTCTTCAAGGTTAGCAAACACCAAGATAAAAATAAATCATAGCCCAAGGAGGGCTGAATATCAAGGCATCTTTGGAAAAGAGGAGGGAGATGTGTTTTAAGCGAGCTCTGAAGCCATATGGAGAGCCGATGAGGTGGGGAAATGTAAGCAGGATTTTTTTCCAGATGGTGGGCACTTGAGTTCATAAGCAGAATTTTGCAGAGGCCAAAGACCCAGGGAAAAAGGATTTTGAGGCTGAACAGAAGTGCTTCTCAATGTTGAAGGGAATGAAGTATAAATCACACTGGAGAGTCTAAAAAATCAGGTCAAGCAGAAGAGGGTGACATGTGAAGTCAGCAGGTGGTTTCCAAAAATGTCCTCAGCTCAGGTAAATTTCAAAAGAAGTTAAGCAAAACCCACTGAGACAACAAGAAAAAAAACCCTATGATCTATCAAAACAATAAAAAAGTTTATCTGCATGAAAAAAAATGACATGAGTGATCCGGGGGCTCGGGAGATGCTCCGAGTAAAGCGCAGACATGAGTTCAAATCCCAGTACTCAGATAAGAAGACGTGAGTGATAGTGCTAGCCTGTAATCCAGTGCTGGTGTGTGGAAGAGGAAGATCTTTAAGTCTTGCTGGCCAGCTAGAACAGCCAAAGAATTACAGGCTTCTCAAAAGATTCTCATCTCAAAAGAATAAGGTGAACCATGATAGAATACCATGCCCAACATCAGTTTCTAGGCTTCACAGGCCTTCACACACATATATGTGCTCTCATACACATCACTCTCTCACACACAGAAACCCATACGGTATGTTCCATAAACTACCTGCACTTGAATAAACCCTCCTACAAAAGGAACATTTTACCTTAAAATAAGGTGTTTGAATGGGAGATGAAGATCTTTTTGTTGGCTACTTCTCAATTGTTCGTCATTCAAAGCCCTTAAATTGGCAGAGTGCCAGAAATATTGTAGCATTTTATGGCTATCTAGAATCATACATGGGGATTGTTGTGTCTTGAGCCCCAAAAGATTATTTGACACACATGCCCTTCTAAGAGCAGAGTGATTATGACACAGCTGTGCTTGAACTTTAGTGTTTGCATGCTGAACACTGAGGGAATCACAGATTTGCCTTTACACCAGTTATCAAGATAGACGAAATGTAAATTTGGATAATCTAAGACAAAGCTGTAAATTTTCTTTTGCAGTTATTTTTAATTAAATTCTTATTTTTATATTAATTACAGTTTATTTACTTTGTATCCCAGCTGTAGCCCTCTCCCTCATTCCTCCCAATCCCACCCTCCCTCCCTCATCTCCTTCTTGCCCCTAGCTAAGTCCACTGATAGAGGAGGTCCTCCTCCCCTTCCATCTGACCCTAGTTTATCCGGTCTCATCAGGACTGACTGCAATGTCCTCCTCTGTGGCCTAGCAAGGCTGCTCCTCCTTCAGGTGGGGGTGGGGGCAAAGAGCCAGCCATTGAGTTCATGTCAGAGACAGTCCCTGTGAACCCTCCATTGCTGGTGGGAATGTAAACTTTTACAGTTATTTTTATTTACTCATTTATTTGTACATATAAGTCCTTTTACTTAGTTAATTAAATTCACATCTCCATATCAGCGTCCCCTACTTATTTCCTCCAGTTTCCACCTCTCATATACTCCCCTCATCCTCAAGTCCTCCCTTTCTCCTCAGATAAGGTGTGGGCTCCCATGGATATAAATCCACCTTTGCATATCAAGTTGTAGTAGGACAAGGCATCTTCTCCTATTGTGGCTAGACAAGGCAGCCTAGTTAGGGGAAAGTGATACCAAGGTGGGCAACTGAGCCAGAGACATCCCCTGCTCCTGTTGTTAGGAGTCCCACATGAAGTCTGAGCTGCACAACTATTACATATGTGCAGATGGACTAGGTCTGTCCCATGCATGCTCTGAGTTTGGCAGTTCAGTCTCTATGAGCCTTTATGGGCCCAGGTTAGTTGATTTTGTAGGTTTTCCTGTGGAGTCCTTGACCTGTCTAGCTCCTCCAATCCTTCTTCCCCCTCTTCCACAGGAGCTCCCAAGATCCACCTAAAGTCTGGCTGTGGGTCTCTGCATGTGTTTCTATCAATTGCCAGGGGAATGAAGTCTCTAGGATGACAGTTATTCTAGGCATTGTATACTTGTATACAGTATAGCAGAATATCATAGTATCAGGAGTGGGCTCTCTCTCTCTCT
This sequence comes from Pachyuromys duprasi, assembly GCA_028658305.1. Lineage (NCBI taxonomy): Eukaryota > Metazoa > Chordata > Mammalia > Rodentia > Muridae > Pachyuromys > Pachyuromys duprasi. The sequence goes on along the minus strand of JAQQSO010004077.1, from coordinate 5,274 downwards.
CTCTCTCTCTCTCTCTCTCTCTCTCTCTCTCTCTCTCTCTCTCTCTCTCGGCATGGGTCTCAAGCTGGACCAGGAACTGGTTAGCTTTTTCCTCAATTTCTGCTCCATCTTTACCTCTGCACCTCTTGTAGATAGGACAATTGTGGCTTGAAGGTTTTGTGGCTGGGTTAGTGCTCCAAGGCCTCCTTTGGAAGGATTTTCTTGTTACTGGATATGACAATTTCAGGTTCCATATCCCTCATTGTTAGGAGTCTTAGCTAGGTTCACCCACATTGATTCCTGGAAGTTTCTGTTGTCCTGGATGTCTAGCTCTTCCCAGAGATGCACCCCCCCCCATCGATTTCAGTTCTCTCTCCCTCCACCTTCCTTCCCACAAGATCCCTCATGTTCCCCTTACCACACCCCCCTCACCCAGTTCCCACCCCCAATTCATTCCTGATGTTTATTCTATTTTCCCTACTCACTGAGATTCAAGCATCACACCTTAGGACCTCACAATTACTTAGTTTATTCTGGTCTGTGTATTATAGCAGGGTAATCCTGTACTTTATGGTTAATATCCACTTCTAAGTAAGTACATACCATGTTTGTCTTTCTTGGTCTTGGTTACCTCACTCAGGATGATATTTTCTAGTTCCATCCATTTGCCTGCAAATTTCATGATGTCCTTCTTTTAAATAGCTAAGTAGTATTCCATTGTGCAAAAGTACCATATTTTCTTTACCCACTCTTCAGTTGAGGGACATCTAGGGTTTTTTTTTCAATTTTCTGGCTATTACAAATAAAGCAGATATGAAGCTAGATTAGCAAGTGTCCTTGTAGTATGGTGGAACATCTTTTGGGTGTATATACATAAGACTGATAAAGCTGCATCTTGAAATAGAATTATTCTCGATTTTCTGAGAAACCACTAGATTGATTTCCAAAGTGCTTGTACAATTTACACTCCCATCAGCAATGGAGAAGTTTTTATCTTGCTCCTCATCCTCATCAGCATGTACTGTCACTTGAGTTTTTGATCTTAGCCATTCTGACAGGTGTAAGATATAATATTAGATTCCTTTTGATTTGCATTTCCTTGATGAATAAAGATGTTGAACATTTCCTTAAGTGCTTCTCAGCAGTTAAAGATCTTTCTGTTGAGAATTTTGTTTATATCTGTACCCCATCTTTAAATTGGGTTATCTTCAACAAATGGTGCTGGCCTAACTGGATGCCGAAGAATGCATATAGATCCCTATCTATCACCCTCCATGAAACTCAAGTCCAAGTGGATCAAAGACCTCAACATAAAACTGGATATGCTACAGCTGCTAAAAGAGAAAGTGCAGAACACCCTTGAACACATTAGCACAGGATACAACTCCCTGAACAGAACACCAACAGCCTGGTCACTAAGATTGACAATTAATAAATGGCACTTCTTGAAACTGAGAAGCTTTTGTAAGGCAGAGGACACTGTCAAAAGGACAAAACAGCATCTTACAGAATGGGAAAAGATCTTCACGAACTTTACATCAGACAGAGGGCTGATATTCAAATATATAAAGAAGTCAAGAAACTGGACAGCAACAAACCAAATAACCTAATTTTTAAAATAGGGTTTGTAAGATTCTTAATATTTAGTTTCCTTGTATCACACAGAATTAACAAGTGAAAGCATTTAAAACTCTGAAGATGCTAATACAAATGAGTTTCTTTGAGACCTGCAGATGGTAGATATTGTTTCTTATATTTCCAGGAATTGCTTTCACTAAGATTTCTCCTAAAGTAAGTCTATTACCTACCGAGCTGATATGCTGTTCATAAAGGCCACTCTAAGTCAAAAGGGTAATGGTTGAAAATTCTTTTCACTGACTCATTGTAAAATGGAAAATGTAAAAATACTTTCTTTTCATGAAGACAAATTGCATTTTTAAATTCTCCTAATGAAGCAGCATTCATCACTGCTTGCTCATTTGTCTTTGTAGGGGGAGTTCTGGGGCACAGATAAGAAGATTAATGTCTCTGAACTTTTCAACACATCGAGTTCAGTCATGGTCCTCCCCTAGTGTGCAGAATTAAGTCAATATCATTACTAACATCCCCAGTAACATTTATAGATTTACATTATGCTTCTATTCTTTTTTATGGTTTAGACAGTTCATCCTGATACTACAGTTTGTGTTTCTAATTCGCCAAGAATACAGATATGATTTCTCTAAACCTTGGTGCATCTAAATTTCTATTCAAAAAACCTAGGGTGGTAATGTTGAAAGCTAATAACACTGAAGGACTTTTTTAAAAGAAGGAAGTGTCTGGCATATGAGCCAGTAGATAAAGGCATTTGCCCTGCAAGCAGCTTGACTTTTCACAAAAGTTATTCACTGACTGCCTCATTCTCACCATGACAAGAGTGCTCCCACACAGACATGGTGCATAGATCCAAGTATGTACAGGCATATGCACATGTGCACGCAAACAATTTTATATATGGAAGAAACCAGGTTTCCTGCTGTCTCCTAAAATTTATTCATCTACTGAGCATTCAGGCTAAGCTAGGCATTGATAGAGGCTCTGAAGGAACAAAGATGATACAACACCATCTTTCCTCAAGAGTCAAAATTGTTGGAATTGGAAACCAAGAAAGCAACTGCGTACTCTATGTGAGTGGCACAGTACTATTCAATGGAGGAAGAAAAAAAAAACAATGCTTTATGACTAAATTAGAAAACTTGTCAAAAGGGGAATCATTTACTTAATAAATAACAAGTAAACTTTGGCACTAGGCAAATATATTTTTTCAAAAAAATATATAGCATGTTTCATATAATTGTATTTGAAAATAAGTCTTTGGAGATTCCTCCAATAGTAAGACATTCTTGGATGAGTCTTAATGCAATTACATTTATCCATGTAAACTGTGAAGGGCCATTTGGACATAGTGACACTGAGAAGTAGAACCAAGTGGATAACAGAGGCAGATAAAGAAGTGGAGCCTCTATAAGCCAAGATCTTTTCTCATGGGCTTTCGGCTCTCTTGACACCTTGATTGGAGAAATCTTGACTCAATAATTTTTTTATAGGTGTCCATTTTGTGGCAGTTTATGATAGCAAATTTTATAAACAATACAGACAGAGGGTCCAAGGTGGCTGCAACCAGCATGCACAGTTTCTGAAGGGCACAGGATCCGTAACTCTGAAACTGGTAAGTGGAGGGGCAGCTGAAGCCATAACATCGACATTGAGGCTTCCTGGGTGAGAAGGGACAACCCATGAGCTGGGACGGTTTGGATACATGTAGCCCATGGACGTCTCTGGGGACTGAGAGTGGTGAATTTTCAACTCCCTTGCACTTCCTTCCTCTTGCCTCAAGAACTGGCCTCCCAGCTAGTGGAAGCAGCAGTGGTTGCCCCTAGCATTGGCCTCAGTGGCTGAGATGGCAGAGGTGGGCCTCCCAGGTCCGTGGCTACAGTGAATGGCAGTTCAATTTGGGCCTCCCAGGTCTGCAGCTGCAGTTGGACAGCCAGCCTGAGCAGGAGTGTCCATGCTGGGTGACTGAAACAGAAGAAACGGCTGCCCCAAGTATAGGTCTCCCTGCCCGGTGCACAAACAGTGGACACCACTGAGCTGACAGATCTCCTACACCCTCATTTTCCCCTGAAAACCCAAATCTGAGAGTGGAGAACGGAGGAAACTCCTGGGCTTTCTGATTAGGCCTCCAAGTGAGTACCTGCAGAGCCCCAGATCTAGGATCCCTCTAAGGTAGCAGCCAGACATAGGATCCCTCACACCCACACCCCCACTGTGGGCAACATAAGAGAGCATGATAGCACTCTTAACACTGAAGCTCCGTACTATGGGTCTACTAGTGGAGTCCAGGCAAACAATTCCTGGAGCCCAGACAGAACTGAATACCAGGGGGACAATAGGTATGACAGATCTGTAGGCCAGTGAGGTATTCAGGGCACAGGCACATGTGCATTGTGCCCGCCAACAGTGCCAGCACCCCTTCTTGCACTTAAGCTCCGCCCTTCCAGGCATCCACATCCTCTAGCACCCTGTCCTTCAGGGCACACTTCCATGTGCATGCCCATGCTTATGCACATGTGCTTTACAACCTTCCTCCCTTAGCTACAGCTGAAACACCAACACCCGCTCTCAAACCAGTTGACCTCTCCCATATTCCTGGAGAATACTCTTAGGAATGGAGGGGGAGATAGAAAGACCTGGTGGGGACAGGAGCTCCACAAGGAGAGCAGCAAAAAATCTGGGCCCAGGTGTTTTTTTTCTGAGACTGATACTTCAACCATGGACCATGCATGGAGATAAGCTAGATCCCCTGCAACAGATATAGTCCATGGCAGCTCAGTATCCAAGTGGGTTCCCTAGTAAGGGGGACAGGAACTGTCTCTGACATGAACTCAGTCGCTGGCTCTTTAATCACTTCCCCCTTAGTGGGAGCAGGCTTACCAGGCCACAGAGGAAGACAATGCAGCCAGTCCCCATGAAACCTGATAGGCTAGGGGTCAGACAGAAGGAGAGGAGGACCTCACTTATCAGTGGACCTGGGGATGGACATGGGAGGAGATGAGGGAAAGAGGGTGAGAATGGAAAGGGATGGGTGAGAAGGGTACAACTGGGATACAAAGTGAATAAACTGTAATTAATTAAAAATAAATTAATTAAGAAAATAAATAAATAAATAAATAGAGGCATTTATAACTGACATTTGGAGAGCAGATTTCCTATTATGACTGAAATATAGTTAAGAACATAGAAGCCATTTTTAGGAATCGGGTTGGAAGTTTGTACAAAAGATCAAGAGTAACATGTGTGGCTGATATCCACTTGGTACAATGAAGCACTGAACACTTTTTTTTATTAACTAGTACCTATAAATTATAAACAAAATATTTAAAAATATTTGTTTTGTTTTGTTTTTTCGCTTGTGAACTATAGTGAGTGGTCAACGCTTTTAAAAGGTAGGATAAGAAAAGCCTCTGAAATGCTAGACAGAAGAAGAAGGAAGAGGAGGAGGAGAAAAAGGAGAAGGGCAAGGAGAAAGAAGAGGAGAAGAGGAAGATGAGGAGGAGGAGGAAACATTAACTGTTTTTATCTCTTTCTTAAATGCCCTAAATATCCTTTATCAAAAATTAGAAGAGAGGAGTATGTTAAGGGACAATGAGTGCACACACAAAATAAGGGGGCCTTTCTGTGGCCCAAGTAAGACACTGGAGACAAATGCTTAAGTGCCACTGCCAATACATGGTTAAATAATTGTGACGAGACAAA
>JAQQSO010004076.1:0-13065 GCA_028658305.1 Pachyuromys duprasi | reverse complement strand
TCTGTTTTGCTTCTAACTGGATGATCTGTCCCTTGGTGAGAGTGGAGTGTTGAAGTCTCCCACTATTAGAGTGTTGGGATCAATGTGTGATTTCAGTTTTAATATTGTTTGATTTACATAAGTAGGTGGTCTTGTATTTGGGGCATAAATGTTCAGAATTGTGATGTCCTCCTGTTGGAATTTTCCTTTGATGAGAAGGAAGTGCCCCTCCTCATCTTTCTTAATTAATTTTGGTTGAAAGTCTATTTTATTAGATACTAGGATTGCTACCCCAGCTTGTTCTGTGTCCATTTGCTTGGAAATTATTTTTCCAGCCCTTTACTCTGAGGTAGTGTTTATCTTTGTTGCACAGGTGTGTTTCTTGGATGCAGCATAATGTTGGGTCCTGTTTCTGCAACCATTCTGTTAGTCTATGTCTTTTTATTGGAGAGTTGAGTCCATTGATGTTGACAGATAATAGTGACCAATGACTGTTAGTTCCTTTTATTGTGGAGTTGGTGGTCTTACTGTGATTCATTGCCTTTTTGTTGTTGTTGTTGTCGTTGGGAAATTATCTTTATCCTATATTTTCTTTGGTGTAGTTGTTTCTGTTGGACTGAAGTTTTCCTTCTAGTACCTTCTGTAGAGCTGGGTTACTTTGTAGGTATTACATGAATTTTGTTTTGTCATGAAAAATTTTGTTTTCTCCATCTATGATGATGAAAACTCTGCTGGGTATAGTAGTCTTGGTTGGCATCTGTGTTCCCTTAAGGACTGCATAACATCTGACCAGGCCCTTCTGGCTTTCATAGTTTCTGATGAGAAGTCTGGTGTGATTCTGATTGGTCTACCTTCGTATGTTACTTGACCCTTTTCCCTTGCTGCCTTTAATATTTTTCCTTGTTTTGTAGGTTCAGTGTTTTGACTATGATGTGACGAGAGGTATTTCTTTTCTCATCTAGTCTATTTGGTGTTCTGTAGGCTTCTTGTATGTTTATGAACATTTCTTTCTTTAAATTGGGAAACTTTTCTTCTATGATTTTCTTAAAAATAATTTCCGTTCCTTGGAGCCTGGAGTATTCTTTTTCATCTATTCCAATTATTCTTAGGTTTCGTCTTTTCATGGCATCCTTGATTTCTTGGGTGTTTTGTGTTTTGGACTTTTCTGATTTTATTTTTTCCTTGATTGAAGAATTCATTTCAGCCAGTGAATCTTCAGCTCCCGAGATTCTCTCTTCCATGTCTTGTATTCTATTGGTGATGCTTACCTTTGTGTTTCCTGATCTTTTCTCTAAGTTCTCCAGTTCTAGGATCTTCTCTGTGTGTGTCTTCTTTATAAATTCTAATTCTGCTTTCATGCTTTGTATAGTTTCCTTCATCTGATTGACTGTGTCTCCTATTTTGTTTGTTTCCTCTCTGTCTATTTTTAATTGTTCCCGTGTGTGGGCAGTTAAATCCTTCTTAATTTCTTTGAGGGCCTGGTTTATTTCCTCCTTTAGTGCCTCCTTTTGTTCCTCTAATATCTGCATAATTATAGCTTTAATATAAATTTCCTATGTCTCCGCTGCATTAAAATCTCTATTGCTTTTGGGTGTTTCTGGTGGGGCCATGGTGTCCTGATTATTGTTGTGTGAGTTCTTACACCGATTTCTGGGCATTTGTTTATATATATTCAAGTAGCTGTTTGTGCTTTAAGGCTGAACTTCAGACTGGAACTGTCAATCTCTTGTGTCAGGAGTATTCTTCAAGAAGATCAGGGAGTTCTAGTGGTTTGATAGTGTCGGTTATTTCCTCAGTTGAACTCTGTTGTGGGATCTGTCTGCCCGGCTTAGTGCTCTGTGCTAGAGGCTGTGAGCACCACAGGCTGGTCTCCCCTCTGGTCTGGAGGTTTGGCTCCTTACTCTGTGCCAGAGGCTGTGTGTCCCCCTTTGATATGTCCGCTGGGGGCGCTGCTCTGATCAGGAGGCTCCGAGCTCTGTCCTGGGTTTGCTGCTAAGGGCTCTCTTCTGGACTGGAGCCTTGGCGCCTCCTTCTGGGTCAGGGGCTGTGCACTAAGGTCTGAGATGGTATTTGGGGGCACCACGGTCTGGATCTGATACTATGAGTCCCAATCCGTGGTGGTGGCTGGGTGTGCCTAGGGGTGTGGGTCTGACCAGTGTAGCCAGCAGTGAAACTCAGTCTGGTAGGAGGGACTGAGGGAGGGGGCTAAGCCTGGGATTCAAAGTACCTAACCTGTGATTGAGATAAAAATAAATAAATTTTTTAAAAAAGGATAAAAAATAAAAATAAAAAAAAAAGAAACTCAGTCTGTCCGGGGTACTGTGTGCCCCAGCCCAAAGTGGCGGCTGCTGTAGCAGAGGGTTGTGCGCCTGTGCAGTGCAGCCCACGGTATCTGGGTGAAACTCAGTCTGTTCGGGGTACCTTGTGCCCCAGCCCAAAATGGCGGCTTAGGCACCCGCCGGGCTGTGCGCAGCCTGTCTCCCTCCGGAGTTTTTCCTGGGAATAGCTGGGTGTCCCATGGACTTTTCCACTTGATTTCCCCACCATCAGAATTCCGCTTACCTGGCAGTCGCAAACGCTGGTGTTTTAGGTCCGAGATTCCAGTCTCCTGGTCGATGTGCCTACACTACTGCCCTGCTCCTGAGACACAGTGTCCTCCTGGGGCAGCCATCTTGGATCCTCCGAGCTACTGAATTTTTTGATTAAATTTAGTATCCAACTACTTTGCTGAAGGTGTTTATCTTCTGTAGGAGTTCCCTGGTAGAATTTTGGGGGTCACTCAGGTATACTATCATATTGTCTGCAAATAGTGATACTTTGACCTCTTCTTTTCTGATTTCTATTCCCTTGATCTCCTTCAATTGTCTTATTGCTCTTACAAGGACTTCCAGAACTATGTTGAAGAAATATGGAGAGAGTGGGCAGCCTTGCCTTGTCCCTGATTTCAGTGGGATTGATTTAAGTTTCTCTCCATTTAGTTTGATGTTGGCTATAGGCTTACTGTATATTGCTTTTATTATGCTTAGGTATGTGCCTGCCTTGTATCCCTGATCTATCCAATAATTTAAACATGAATGGATGTTGGATTTTGTCAAATGCTTTTTCTGCATCTAAGGAGATTATCATGTGTTGTTTTTTTTTTCTTTCAGTTTGCTAATATGGTGGATCACATAGATGGATTTTCATATACTGAACCATCACTGCATACCTGGGATGAGGCCTACTTGGTCATCGTGGATGATATCTTTGATGTGTTCTTGTATTCAGTTTGCAAGTATTTTGTTGAGTATTTTTGCATCAATGTTCATAAGGGAGATTGGGCTGAAATTCTCTTTCTTTGTTGGGTCTTTGTGAGGTTTAGGTACCAAGGTGACTGTGGCTTCATAGAATGAGTTTGGTAGTGTTCCTTCTGTTTCTATTTTGTGGAAGAGTTTGAAGAGAACTGGAGTTAGCTCTTCTTTGAAGGTCTGGTAGAATTCTGTGCTGAAACCATCTGGTCCTGGGCATTTTTTGGATGGGAGACTTTTGATGATCGCTTCTATTTCCTTAGGGGATATAGGACTATTTAATTGATATACCTGGTCTGGATTCAACTTTGGTATATGGCCATTTCATTTAGATTTTCAAATTTTTTGGCATATAGACTTTGTAAATAAATCCTAATGATTGTTTGGATTTCCTCAGTGTCTGTTGTTATGTCCCCCTTTTCATTTCTGATTTTGTTGATTTGGATGGTGGCTCTCTGCCTTTTGATAACTTTGGCCAAGGGTTTGTCTATCTTGTTGATTTTCTGAAAGAACCAGCTCTTGGTTTCATTGATTCTGTGAATTGTTTTATTTGTTTCTAATTTATTGATTTCAGCCCTGAGTTTGATTATTTCCAGCAGTCTACTCCTTTTTGGTGAGTCTGCTTCTTTTTTTTCTAGGGCTTTTAGATGAACCATTAAGTTGCTTGAATCAGAAGTCTCAAATTTCTTCTTGAAGGCACTTAGTGCTATGAAATTTCCTCTTAGCCCTGCTTTAATTGTGTCCCATAAGTTTGGGTATGTTGTATCTTCATTTTCATTGATTTCTAGGAAGACTTTAATTTCTTTCTTTATTTCTTCCCTGATCCAGCTGTCATTTAGTAGTGAGTTGGTCAGTTTCCATGTGTTTGTAGGATCTTTGCTATTTCTGTTGTAGTTGAGGTCCATCTTTATTCCATGGTGATCAGATAGGATACAGGGATTATTTCAATCTTCTTGTATCTGTGGAGGTTCGCTTTGTGACCAACCACATGGTCTATTTTGGAGAAGGTTCCATGAGGTGCTGAGAAGAAGGCAAATTCTTTTGTGTTTGGGTGTAAGGTCCTGCAGGTGTCTGCTAGGTCCATTTGATTCATGACCTCTGTTAGAGACATTGTTTCTTTGTTTAATTTCTGTTTCCTTGACCTGTCCTTTTTTGAGAGTGGGGTGTTGAAGTCTCCCACTATTAATGTGTGGGGATCTATGTGTGGTTTAAGCTCTATCAATGTTTCTTTTACAAATGTGGGTGCCCTTGTATTTGGGGCATATATGTTCAGGATTGTGATGTCTTCCTGGTGGAATTTTCCCTTGATGAATATGAAGTGTCCTTCCCCATCTCTTTTTTATTAATTTTGGTTGAAAGTCCATTTTCTCAGATATTAGGATGGCTACTCCTGCTTGTTTCTTGGGTCCATTTGCTTGGAAAACCGTCTTCCAGCCCTTTACCCTCAGGTAGTGTCTATCTTTTTGATTTAGGTGTGTTTCTTGTATGCAACAGATTGCTGGTTCTTGTTTATGCATCCATTCTTTTAGTCTGTGTCTTTTTATTGGAGAATTGAGTCCATTGATGTTGAAAGAGATTATTAACCAGTGGCTGTTAGATCCTTTGATTTTGATGTTGGCTGTGGGAGTAAGTTTGTGTGCTTGGCTACTTTTTATTTTACTGTAGTGAGGTCAGTTATTTCCTGTGTTTTCTTAAAAGTGGTTAGTTTTCTTGGGTTGTATTTTTCCTTCTAGTATCTTCTGTAAACCTGAATTTGTGTAGGTATTGTTGAAATTTGTTTTTGTCGTTGAATATCTTGTTTTCTCTGTCTATGAGGACTGAGAGTTTTGCTATGTTCTCTTAGAGTCTGCATGATATCTGTGCAGGCCCTCTGGCTTTCATAGTCTCTGTTGAGAAATCAGGTGTGATTCTGATGGGTTACTTGGCCTTTTTCTCTTGTGGCTTTTAGTATTTTTTTTTCTGTATACTTACTGTTTTGGTTATTATGTGGTGGGATGATTTTCTTTTCTGATCTAATTTATTGGGTGTTCTATAGGCCTCTTGTATTCTTATTGGCCTCTCCTTTAAGTTGGGGAAATTTTTTTCAATGATTTTGTTAAAAATATTTTCTGGGCCTTAGAGGAGGGAGTCTTCTTTTTCCTCTATTCCTATTATTCTTAGGTTTTGTCTTTTCGTGTTGTCTTGGATTTCTTGGACTGTCTGTGCCAGGAATTTTTTAGATTTAACATTTTCTTTGACTGATACAATGATTTCTTCCATTGTATCTTCCACACCTGAGATTCTTTCTTCCATCTCTTGTAGTCTATTGGTTATGCTTACCTCTGTAGTTCCTGTTTTCTTCCCTAAGTTATTTCTCTCCATAATTTCTTCTGTTTGTGTTTTCTTTAATTTTTCCAATTCTATCTTCAGATCTGGAGCCATTTTGTTCATTTCCTTCACCTGTCTGACTATATTTTCCTGTTTTTCCTTCAATTCCTTCAGATGTTTGTTTGAACAATCCTCTGTTTCTTTTATTTCTTTCAGTGACTTAAGTATTTCCTTGGCTGCAACTTCTTGTATTTCTTTATGGATGGCCATAATCTGTTTGTCTTTATCTTCCTCTATATCTTTACAGATGGCCATAATCTGTTTAACTCTATCTTCCTCTAGTTCTTTATGAATTTTATTTGTTTCCTCTATTACCCTCTTCATAAGCATAGATGTTAGGTCATCTTCTTGAATTTCAATTATGCTAAGGTGTCCAGGGTTACTTGTCCCTGTATAACTAGGTTCTAGAAGTGCCATATTACTCTGTCTTTTGTTGGTTGAGCTTCTATACTGGCCTCTACTCATTGGGCTATCTTAGGTGTTGGATGTTAGTTTCTGGTGGTTCCTGGAATCCTGTGGTGGAGAGAATCCCCTTGGCCTGAAGATGATTTTTCCTGAAGGAAGCCTCCTCATCTTTTTGGGTATGGTCACTGAATGGCCAGTGTTTTTCAGAAATTGCCACAGCTCACCTCAGGTATACAGACCTGAGTGGTAACTGTGGTCCTTATTAGTCAAGAGGGCTCTCCTCTCACCCAAAGAAGACCTGGGGACAGCAGCTCTGCTTCTGGGTTTCTTGTTGTAAATTTAGTGAGCTGCAGCTATTGCCTCGATGCCCTCTGGTTTGGTCAGTTTTGTTAAGGATAACTGATCGCCCCTTGGAGCAGTATCTGGGGGTTGATCTTGGGAATCTCAGGCTTCTGTAGGTCTGAGGTTGGAGCTCTGTGCCACAGTAGCTAAACAGTAGTCAATGGCAGGTGATCACCGTTTTCATGGGAGCAGCAAGAGGCTAGTTGGTGCACAGCAGATCTCTGGGCTCCAGCACATGCAGCTGCCTGTCTCAGGGACCTTTTCCAGGGAAATCCTGGGCAACCTAAGTGGTCCCTGTTTGTTTCCTTCTCTCTAGGGTTTTCACCCCACAGGTACTCCCAGTTTCTGATGCCCTGGGGCGCACATTTCTTCTGTGATGGAGTGTTGGGCATGCAGCAAGTCTCTGTGCTCGCATGTGGAGCCTAGATCAGAGATGGTGGTGTGTGCCCACCATTCTTCAGGACCTTTTTTCCAGGGAATGCTGGGTGACCTAGGTCAGTCCCTTTTCCTTCCTTCCCTGTGGGTTTTTCTCCTGACTGTGACTCCCAGTCTCTGGTGTTTTTGTGCCCACCTTTCAGCCTGGGAAGGTGATCAGTACACACAGGCATGTAGCTCTGCTCTGGTGACCCAGTGCCTGCATGACCAGTGATCTCTTCCGGGTTCTGGCTGGGTGTCCTTGGACTGGACCGGACAGTGGGGTTTCCTCTCACCTGGGAAACACGGTCGCTGTTGTTTTAGGGCCCAGAGTTCAGGCTCTTGGTCACTGTACCAAAAATGTTGTTCTGCACCTCAGAAGCAGCGTCCTCCGGGCGCTGCCATCTTGAACCACCTGCTGTTTTCAATTATAGATAAAAATGTGTTGTAATTTCAGGAAGGGAATGATATTTACTGTAGAAGAATGAGTAAGATTTTTGTTTAATTATTTTTATTAATTACAGTTTATTCATTTGTATCTCCCCTGTCCCTCCCTTCCTACTCCCCTCCCAATCCCTCCCTCCCTCTTCCCCACCCTTGTCCCTCTCCCAGTCCACTAATAGGGGAGGTACTCCTCCCCTTCCCTCTGACCCTAGTCTATCAGGTCTCATCAGGACTGGCTGCATTGTCTTCGTCTGTGGCCTGGTAAGGCTGCTCCCCTCTCAGGGGGATGTGACCAAAGGGCAGGCCATTCAGTTCATGTCAGAGACAGTCCTGCTCCCATTACTATCGAGCCCACTTGGACACTGGACTGTCATAGGCTACATCTGTGCAGGGGTTCTAGGCCATCTCTATGAGTGGTCCTTGGCTGGAGTATCAGTTTCAGAAATTTTTAAAATAGGCAAATTTAGGGGTGTGTACAACATAATTGATAGGAATCAAATACTCTCAAGTAAAGTCTTCCCTTTCCAAACCACTATCAATGGCATAAAAATATGAATGTTGACTACCTGAATAATTCCACTACATGAACTCACATTTACTTTCTCCACTTTCTTCAAAGGCCATCTTACTGCAAGTGCAAGTAGATCTTGTAATAATTCAAGCCAGGACTTATACACTGGTCTTTAAATTTTCTAACTTTACTCATTTATGGCTATAGAAATTATGGGTACATAATTTCTGGAAAATGAAAGAAAAACAAACTTAACCTGGAATGTTGTTTTATTGTTAAAAAAAATGTCAGTGGTTACATATTTTTTTCATTTGTGACAAGCCATTGTGTTACCAGGTTTCATGTGGGTAGTGGTTAATATCCTTGTATTTATTTATTTTTATAAATACCTTTACAAGATGAAAAGAAAGTTGACAATCAAGAACTTCTATATACCTTATTATAGTGGACAAACCCTGAGCTGTGTCATGAAGTATAGTATCTCCCTAGCCTACCTGTGTGTTAAAATTGACCTTGTGAGCCAAACTAATCAACCAAACAGTCTGCTTTGTAGCACATGTAAAGAGACTGGAAAACACATTTAAGTTTTTACCCATAATGCTTCCAAGGACCAATACTATAGTCAGACTAATAAGTTTACTTTTATACTTCACAGCAGCTCTCAAAAACAAAATCCTCGTGTTTTAGTTTGAAACTATATACTGCAATATTTTTAACCATAATCAATTAAAATTACCACAACTGCTAATTCTCTCCTACTCAACTGCACCTTTCTTTGCCATGATAAAGCCATTTCATGGTTAAACAGAAGAGAGTAGAAGGATCAGAGAGTTTTGTGAAGGATTAGAGAACCATTATTATCTAACCCATTAATTTGAATTTAATGTGCCTCTCTGATGAAAACTGTGAGTCACATGAGGTGAGTTAATAGCCTCTGTCCATATTTCATAGCTGAATATCCATGATATCACCCTCAATTCAGACATTCTTAAGTATGGATGCAGTGATTAGGGTACTAGGATTTTTCCCATGGAATTATTATTTTCTGTTTATAGGCCAAGGAAATGGACAAATTTCTTAGAAGTTCCAGAAAGGAAATGTAGCTCTTATGACAGAACAACTTTCTGGATATCCCTTAAACACAGATATTTTGAATTTTGAATAAATCATTAGTAAATAAAATTTTCTTACAGAGGTATTCACATCCATGGTTATCATGTGATGGTTCTTAACATGAAAAGTCAAGGAGTGTTTCTGAGTATGCATGGAAGTGTTGATGTTATTCATACTTATGAACTCACTAGGTACAATTGCACTCATTATTAAAAATAGATGTTTATTATGCTCCCTAAAATGTAATTAGGCCATTGATCATAGTGTTCATCATGTACACTGAGCAAAGAAAAATGCCAGTGCCTCCAAAGGAAACATGGATATTGTATCAAAGTAAAAATGCAGAGCTAGCACTGAAGATGGTGTGTTTTATGACTATTTGGCAAGTAGGACCTCTTTCAAAAATAGAAAGTGAACTCCTAAATTTGGAGGGTCTTATTACATTATTGTTAAAATCACTAAGATATTAACCACAAAGAAAGAGAAAAGCAGCCAGACTCTCTGTTCTGAGATGGCAGTGTAAAGATAGCTGAAGAAGCATAAGCTGATTGTTTGGGAATGAAGCAAATGGGGCCAAAAGAAATCTCTTCTCCTCCATTCATAGATCTTCTTTACTGCTGTTTTCTTACCACTGTTTATAGCTTATCATTTTGGACAATCCATTGATTCTGTTTTTCTTTGAGAGTATAAAGTTTCCCAAGCTCATTTATTTTAGAATGTTTACTGAATGATCACAATGTTGACTTCACTGTGGAAGGTAAATAAAAATATTTAAAATATTTCCTTTGAAAGATATGTAAATAATTCCACTAATATATGTTATGAGTATGTTTTCCTAAAGCTAAAAAAAACCTGTTTTTAAAGGGATCTTCTTAAGCCCATTGACTCTTTGGCCCATTTTATTACTTCTGTAAAGAGCTGTAGTAAGAATCTGATGACTGGATATGTGTTTTTAAAGAGGAACCCAAGGACAAGTATCCAGGATCACTTATTACTTAATGCCTCGTAGGGAAAGCTGTCTATAACTCTGGAATACACTTGTACACATCTTCTTTATGTTTGTAGTCCAGCCACTGCATAAGTTCAAGAACTTATTATAACCCTACACATACATACAAATCTAAGATATTTAAGCAAGTGTACTTCATTTGGTTGAAAATTTAATAATTGTAATGCTTTCTGAAATTAACCTTGGATGTATCAAGAAGCAGAAGGAAATAGGTTGAAATTCTTTTCCAAAACCCTAATTAAAATTTGCCTCCCACATGTCAATAAGGATAAATGCTTCAGAATTTATGTAATCAGAAGTGCATGCTTTGCAAGAACTTACACACAGGCACAAAATGGCTACAAAGAGAACAGAAATGTTCTGCCATGTTGTAATAGTTCATTTTAAATCAGTCTCTGGATATGCTGCTTTTATACTTTTCCTATCTCTGTGACTCCTCTGTTTTACCTCCAGCTTGGTGATAATGGATTTTTGCTACTCAAAGTGTTAAGAGCATGTCTGTATATGTATCTGAGGTCAACACAACTGCCCTCTCTCAGGAAGAATTCGTCTTTCATTTCTTATTCTTCCAACTGTGGGATAAGATATTCTCATGCTTTCCCTAGTACACTCATTGCCTCTTTCTCACCTGGAACAAAACAAAAAATTAACAAAAAAAGCAAAAACCAACTATTTTGACCTTCTTTCACCTCACAGTCCTATGAATGCTTGTATTTCCTATTGTATTTTTAAGATCTCTTTACACTAATCAACAAATTAGATCACTTTTAAATGGCACAGGAAGAAATATATTCTCTGTGTTTTGGTTTTATACCAATTATTTTGTTGCTTTACATAAATTAGATTGCAATTGGGATCTGCTTTCTCAGCACCTCACTAATACCAGACTAGTCTAATCCAACAATGGCATCATATTTAGTGGACAATATAATAGCAGTATGAGTAAGTCTGTGATGTCTCTATCAAGGATGCATATGACCTGAAATGAGAGCTTTACTGTCTCCCATTGGAAGCATTATTGAAGCATGCTAGGGCATAGTTTCTGAATGGAAGTACAATTTCTGCTGCTTATATATGGTACTGTAGACTTTAGACAAATCACACATCACTTTGAAATGTGCTGCTTTGAATTACTTATTAAAAACATTTTATAACTCCCAGTTTTGAGTTATATCCAAAGAAAATTACTCTACACAGTAAGTTGAAAACCCAATGCAGAATACTCCAGCACTGGGGACTTCTGAACACCTGATAACTGAGTGGCAAACAGGAATGCTGCATGGAGTCACTCACAGGCTCTTAGGACACACTAAATGACACTAAGAATGTAGGAGAAATCCTTCCATCCATCTATAGATTACAACTTTTCTTCTCTGGAGAAATATTTTCTAGCTGTCTGAGGAGTCATTGGAGATAAAGAACCCATGATTATGCCATGAGTGCATGTCAAACCGAAAAGTAAATTCCAGAGTACATGTTTAATCAAGAGCTTCTGCCAACCCACCTGATTTCGATGAGCCATGATTCAGACCTACAGGCCTTCATCTCTTCAGTCTATATCAAGATCTATTGCCCCATCCGCTCAACTACAACAAGATTTGGTAGGGATTACTCAACTATACCTTTGAATCACTGGCCACTGTATTTAATTTGTCCATGTAAGCACGTGGAAAAACAAGAATCAAGACAAAGAAAGTGAAGTGTAAGGATATTTATTATTTACAAGTATTCATTAATCTATTTAAAATATCTATGACTTCCAAAATTACACATTACAGTACATAGTCTTTATTTCTAATGATGTGACAATTTGAATTGAGTATTCATTAGTCACAATAAATTCTCCCTTATTAGGACTTCTTTAAAAGTTACTTATTTTTCATATAGGGGAACATCATTATGATGCATTGCTTTTTGTTACTAACCCACATCTAGAAGTAGACTTTTTTTCTCTCATTGTTCCTTATTTTCATTCATTGGGGACTTATACGTTTTAAGTAAAAAGAAATTTTAAAAATTGACTCACATTACTTTTTTAATTTATTTTTTGTTATCAATCACAGGTTAGGTACTTTGCATCCCAAGCATAGCCCCCTCCCTCATTCCCTCCCCCTCCCCAACCCTCCCTCATCTCCTCCCCGCCCCCTCCAAGTCCAACAACTGGGGAGGACCTCCTCCCCTTCCATCCAAACCCAGCTCATCTTGTCTCCTCAGGGCTGGCTGCAATGTCCTCCACTGAGATCTAGCCAGTCTGTCACTCCCCGGCATGTATGGGGGAGGGTCAAAGAGTCAGCCATCGAGTTCAAGACTGAAACAGTCCCTGTTTCCCTCACTAGGGTCTTTAGTCCTACACCGAGCTATCATGGGTCCCATCTGAACAAGAGTTCCAGGACACATCCACACGTGGTCCTTGATTGTAGCAACCATCACATACAAGACCCCTGTGCCCTGCTCAGTTTAGTCATTGTGGAGCTCTTGTTCTCTCCAAGTTTCACCAACATCCTCCATTTCTATCATCACTCCTTGCCCTCTGCCAAAGGCTTGATCGCGAGTCTTAATATCTGCACTAATACATTGCAACTTTGACCCCCCCCCCGAGGTCCTCCCTGGCATACTCCTTTCCTGTTGCTTGTTTTCTCCTCCACTCAATGTCCATCCCATTTGTTCATCCAAACGAGCATTGATCATACCCACCTGGGTCCTGCTTCATGTATATCCTCCTTAGGTGTGTAGATTTCAGCATGACCGTCTTATTCTATAGGTCTATATAAGTGAGTATATACTATATGTTTCGTTCTGCTTTTGGGATACCTCACTTAGGATGATCATTTCCAGGTCCCACCATTTGCCTGTGAATTTCATGATTTCCTCCTTTTTAATTGCTGAGTAGTATTCCATTGTGTAAAACTACCACAATTTCTGTATCCATTCCTCAACTGAGGGACATCTGGGTTGTTTCCAGGTTCTGGCTATTACAAATAAAACAGCCACAAACATAGTTGAGCAAATGTTCTTCTTATGTACTTGAGCATTTTTTGGATATATGCCTAAGAGTGGTATAGCTGGGTCTGGAGGAAACACTATTCCTAATTGTCTAAGAAAGCGCCAAATTGATTTCCAGAGTGGTTGTACAAGTTTGCATTCCCACCAGCAATGTAGGAGGGTTCCTCTTTCTCCACAACCTCTCCAGCATT
>JAQQSO010004075.1:0-13065 GCA_028658305.1 Pachyuromys duprasi | reverse complement strand
TAGAATAGGAAGTTCAAGCTGAAATCTACACACCTAGAGAGGATATATAGGAAGGAGGAGCCAGGTTGATATGAACAATGCTTGTTTGGATGAACAAATGGGATGGACATTGAGTGGAGGAGAAAACAAGCAACAGGACAGGAGCATGCCAAGGGGGACCTCTGGGGAGGGGGGGGGGTCAACGAAGCGATGTATCAGAGCAGATATTAAGACTCACGATCAAGCCTTTGGCAGAGGGCGAGAAGTGATGATAGAAATGGGGGAGGTTGGTGAGACTTGGGGAAAACAAGAGCTCCACAAAGACCAAACTGAGCAGGGCACAGGGGTCTTGTATGAGACGGTTTCCACAACCAAGGACCATGTGTGGATGTGGCCTGGAACCCCTGCTCAGATGGGGCCCATGATAGCTCCGTGTTGGACTAAAGACCCTAGTGAGGGAAACAGGGACTGTTTGAGTCTTGAACTTGATGGCTGACTCTTTGACCCTCCCCCATACATACAGGGAAGTGACAGACTGGCTAGATCCCAGGGGAGGATATTTCAGCCAGCCCTGAGGAGACAGGATGAGATGGGTTTGGATGGAAGGGGAGGAGGTCCTCCCCTGTTGGTGGACTTGGAGGGTGCAGGGAGGAGATGAGGGAGGGTCCGGGAGGGTGAGAGGGAATGAGGGAGGGGGCTACGCCTGGGATGCAAAGTACCTAACCTGTGATTGATATAAAAATAAATAAATTTTAAAAAGATAACAATAAAGAATTAGAAGGGAAAAAAAAAAAGAAAATGCTACCTGAAGGAAAAATTCACTTAGCTGTTGAACATTTCGAAACCACTGGAGTTCAGTTGTTTAAATATGAATGGACCACTGTGTATAAAATAATAATAATAATGCAACATTATGGTCTCTTTTATGGCATTCTAACCTAAAAGCTAGATAATATCGTTATGAACTTGGGTTTCACCATTGTTTTCAACAGAAAGAGAAATTTACCTAACCCTAAAGTTTAGTGCCGAGCCCCAAACACTCTTAGAAAGAAAAGCTCTTTCTTACCTGATGATACTTCTCTGACTCTTACAGGGTCACTAAGTTCTTGGTGTTGCCTGTATGGGTAGAATAGAGGAATACAGGTCCAGGGTCCAAGGTCCACACAGCGTTTCTCCACCCCATCAGATAAGCCCCACCACCTCCAGATTATGTGCTACGAGAATTCATTTGTGGAGAAATGTCTCACTTGCCTTTTTATCAATGTATACTATGATCTTGATCCTGTCTAAATTGAACTGCTTTGCAATTTTCTGCCAATAGCTCTCTTGAGCTTAAATTTTCATCTTTTCTCTTTTCCCGTTTCTCCTTGCTTTCTTTCTGTCTCTTTCCATGATGTACTCACTCAGTGTCTTATGACCTACATTTTCATTCTGTATTTTGGGCTTTTCTGACAACCAAAGTCTTACAGACTACTAGGTAACTTGACAAGTTTTGGAAGCAACATTACTCTTACTACCACTGACATAAGAAAATCATAGGGACAACAAATCATAAATATAATTTTCAATGCAGGTTAAATTAATCACCTCTTGGAACATCGAAAAGGTAGCAATCACTTCCATGCCTTTCACCCAGCCCCCTATCAAAGACATTAGTGGCCACTGTAGCATTCCTTTGTTACTAGGCTGTCCTTTCCCCAGAGTCCCTTCAGAACTAATATTGTCTCCAACCTCACAGTATTTCATCCAACCTCATAAAATGAATACTATTTTGTCTTGTTTCCCCCGAGGTTGATTGTTATTATCAGCACATTTAACATAAATTATTAATATGAATTTTAAATAACCGAACAGTATCATCACATTGGGAACTGAATGCACTGCCTTAGTGTTGCAAATCCAGAAATGAGTTGATTCTAAGGAGTCCTTCGGACCGAGGGATTTACATATGAAGAAATTATTATACCTTTCAAATTATGCTAGTACAGGCTATCAATAAGTGTATATGCATCTCCCTATTCCTACTTTAAAACTGTGCTTTGAGAATTTGATTAAAAAAAAAGAATTTGATATGGCGAGCAGCCACACAGCAACAGAAAATGCTGATAGTATACATATTTTAAATCCTTTTTTTTTATCAAGAAGGAAGCATTTTATTAATGGACTAGGTAGCAACTTCAGTATTTAATTAGATCTGACTTAATCCCTTTTCATTACCCCAAACTGTGTCACTTGTCAGACAAAGAGCAGGCTTGGCTTAATGAAGCTGCTATAGGAGAAAAAGTTAAGTTTCAAAAGCAAAAAAGCATTCAGCTGATACTTATTCTGCTGAAGACATCTCAAGGAACCTTTGAATTGAAGTCCTTTAGGAAGAAGCATTCAGAACTCTGACCTTGTGAATCTACTACTTGCCTTTGATAAAGAAAGAAAAGAATATTCTATTACTGTGCTCTCATCCATCACTTATATTCCTTCTGGTGAGAAAGTGAGCAGGGAGGAAACAGGTGGTAGACTGCAGAAGAGCCATCCACGGAACAAAGTGAAAATGGGGCTTAGATCAGTTCATAGAAATGAGGAAAGCTGTCAGGATGACGGTTTCACTCTGTGACCAGAAGAGAAGGGGGGGAAAGCCAAACCGCTGAGGAGGAAGGGGGTGGGGAGGCTGCCGCAGCACAGGAAGCTTTGGTCCTTCTCCTGGGGTGGTGACCTTGCAAGTGATGAAGAAACCTGTAGACGTGTGCTGCCTGCGAATGCCAGGGATCTTGAGAGGCACTGCAGTCTCCCACACATTTCAGCCGAAACAGGGAGAACAGACTCGGCTGTGATG
Organism: Pachyuromys duprasi; assembly: GCA_028658305.1. Classification (NCBI taxonomy): domain Eukaryota; kingdom Metazoa; phylum Chordata; class Mammalia; order Rodentia; family Muridae; genus Pachyuromys; species Pachyuromys duprasi. The sequence continues at coordinate 10,259 of JAQQSO010004075.1, read as the reverse complement.
AACATGTGTCAGCAGTTCATTTGAGTTACACACAAATCAAGTGAGATGGGTTGAGGAATTCGGCGATGTGTTGGAATTCTGCCACATAATCGGAAAACGTGAAACGTATTAAAAATATTATGGGTAAATGTAATCAGGATGGTGGTCTATATATGTTAAACTGGGGTGAGTTAATGAAATAATAGTCTGAAGAGGATTTTGAAGATACGATAATCTTTTGTCATTTTAAGAAACTTTATTTCTCAGACATATCAAATATTTTAAAGGCACTTTTTTAAAACTAACCACTGTTGAAACATTTTTTCCAGTCTTGGAATGAACAAAGAATAGGAGAAATGATGTGTAAATGTGCCACAGCAATATAACTCCTTTGAACTTAATTGAAAAGTGGACTGAGTTTTCTTTTACATCTTATAATACAGCATGGTGGTAAATCTTTGTTTAAACAATAAGAAATCGTACTCATTTAAAAAAATACAGTCTGTGGCCTAGAGAGATGGTTCGGGGGTTAAGAGCTCTTGCTGCTCTTATAGAGAGAGAACCCAAGTTCAGTTCCAGAATCCACATGTTGGCTCACAACCATGTGTTAATTCCCATTCCAGGGTTGCAATTCCCTCTCTGGCCTCAGGCACACACATGATGCAATACACTTTTGTAGGCAAAACACCCGTGCACATAAAATAAAGTAAATAAATCTTTAAAAACAAATTCTAATTGAAATAAGTACATTGAAATAAAAGAAATAAATCTTTAAGAATAAATTGCTAATATGAAGGATGTTCTGAATTGTTATTCATCTGTTTACATACAGTAATTTAGTTTCAGATTTTTCTGGTTTTTCTGCAAATGAACTAATGAGCTGCGTGAAATAACCAAGATAAGACAGTGAAGAACCTCCACAGCTATATTGATTAGTTTTTTTTTCATTAAATAAGGGAAAATGTATGGGTATAGATAAAATGAAAATAGTTGTATGAAAATGTAAAAGTACTCTAGTGAAATAAAATCCTGAAAGAAACAAAGAGTTGTATATGAAAGAAATATGCGTATTCTGAAACAGACTTAAGAGTTTTTGTGAACTTAAGCAGTATGGGTACCTAAAAGGAACGAATCTAAAACCACACAAGGTGGACTGGGAAGAGATAACTTAGCAGTTAAGAACAGAGAGGGGACAAGGGTAGGGCTACAGCTGGGATACAAAGTGAATAAACTGTAATAAATAAAAAATTATATTAAAGAGCAATCCAATCAGTTCACGTCAGAAGCAGTCCCTGTTCCCATTACTATGGAACCCACTTGGATACTGAACTGCCATGGTCTACATCTGTGCAGGGGTTCTAGCTTTTCTCCATGTGTGGTACTTGGTTGGAGTATCAGTCTCAGGAAAGACCCCTGTGCTCAGATTTTTTGGTTCTGTTGCTCTCCTTGTGGAGCTCCTGTCCTCTCCCTATCTTACCCTGATGGGGGAGCAGCCTAACCAGGCCACAGAGAAAGACAATGCAACAATTCCTGATGAGAGCTGATAGACTAGGATCAAAAGGAAGGAAAGGAAGACTTCCCCTATCGGTGGACTTGGGGAGGGCCATGTATGGAGAAGGGGGAGGGAAGGGAGGATTGGGAGGGGAGAAGGGAGGGGTTTATGGGGGGATACAAAGAGAATAACGTGCAATTAATAAAAATTTTTTAAAAAGAAAAAATTGTATTAAAAATAAAGTTTATATAAATTTGTAGTTATTGGGCAAATAAAAGAGCACCCTCTGCTTGGCCAGAAGCCTTGGGGAGTTTTCCCAGCATGTGCATGCCAGTAACAACCATCTGTAATTCCAATCCTAGGGGCTCTGATGCCCTCCTGTGGCTTCTATGTGCACTGCATGCACGTGGGGCAGTTGCATGCGTGATACATAAAATCTCTCTCTCTCTCTCTCTCTCTCTCTCTCTCTCTCTCTCTCTCTCTCTCTCTCTCTCTCTCTCTCTCTCTCTCTCTCTCTCTCTCTCTCTCTCTCTCTCTCTCTCTCTGTGTGTGTGTGTGTGTGTGTGACCCTTGAGCTTTACCATTCACAGAAGGCTACTTCCTTGGTCAGAAAGTTTTCTTTATGATAAAGTAACACATGGAAATTTCTTATTCCTACTCCACTACCTCCCATCACGTCTATGTTATCATTCAAGGATGGACCTTCACTATTGTGACATTAGCCACAGTGGTTAGTGCTATCTACATATGTATGAAAGCAGCATTAAATGTGCTTAGTAAATAGGAATGTGTCCTAACAATAATAACTATAGAAGAAGCCATCATTAACTTGAAGAGGAGCAGCATACATAAAAGTTAGAAGAGAAAGAGGGAGGAGTGGGAATGATGTAAATATAGTATTCGTGTATAAAATTCTAAAACAGTAGAGATGATTGTTTTTAATTATTCCACTTTTTTCTGTAAGGGTACATACCCATTCTTCAATATCAACTCTTTTTCTCCTAGCAGGAAGAGCACAAAGAGTGAACACAGAGGAGCAAAAATGTAAGCGCCGCAAAGTCTGGGTAACTATAGAGGGATCCTGGAGGTGCATCGCAGGGAAAGTTCTTTGATTGAATAGTATTTTAAATAATTTTAAAATTTATTTTATATGCATGGGTGTGAGGGTGTCAGACACTTGGAACTTGAGTTACAGACAGTTGTGAGCTGCCATGTGGGTGCTAGGAACTGAACCCCGGGTCCTTTGGAAGAGCAGACAGTGCTCTTAACCACTGAACCATCTCTCCAGCCCCCGATTAAACAGTTTTTAATGTCAACAATGAGGAATTTTTTTAGACATAAACTGACTATCGAGAAATACAATTTTAAGCTTTCCTAACTAGATGAAGGATTTTCCTTTAAAAGTAGATCAATAATGTGCATTTTGTTTCTATATGTCAAAAATGTTCTCTTTGAAAGATCTATGTCAACTGAAGAATTATTTATAGAGTTAATGGAAAGCATTTATGTCCTACTTCATATAGGCACAATTCAACACATTCATGATACAACAAAGAAGCAAATAATACAGTGTTTTAGAATGTGGAAAGAACTATGAAGTAAATATACCAAAAAGACCAGCTGTTGGCATGTGGGAGCACATTACAATGTAAAAGGTGACTATAACATGTAGCTGAGTAAAGCTGCATTGTGTATATAGGCCATGTTTTCAATTATCAATTCTTCTCTTGATGGGTATCTAAAATCAGAAGGTGTGAGAAAGGGTCCAGAGAACATGGAGAAGTGAAAAAGATGGTTGTAAAATGAAATCAGAAAGGATGCTGTGGAAGATGGTAGGGAGCAACAAGGATAACAGAGAAAACACAGAAACAACAAAAACCGATTTTATCTGTAAATATCATAATGAAACTTAATTCTGTGTATACCAATAAAAATGAATGCCAAAATGTGTGTTTCAAATATAGCATTTCCACAACAGAAAGTGAGTAAAAGAAAAAAAAAAACACAACTGGAAATTTTTACCTTGAAAATGAATAAGAAGTTTCAGTTCAGTAACAGGTAGGAATGTGGTGCAACATGTGGATAGAGTGTGGGGATGAAGCTTAGGGATGCAGTGTAGAGATGCAGGATGGGCCACAGCGTAGGGATGCAGCGCAGAGATGCAGATACACTTTTGATGGCAAATAAAATGCGTCTGAAATTTTTTTTCAATTTTTAAAAATCTTCTGGTAAAAAGGGTTAGTAAAGTAATCTGCTTAGAGGAACATAAGGGAAGAGCCTCAAGAGTTTGTGGAGAGAACAAAAGATATGAAATATTAATCTAGAAAAGCAAACAAGCAGAGAACTAAACTGTGATTGCCAGGAAATACCAGAAAACTTAGAACTACCTGCAGTTCCAGCTCCCGTGGATCCAATGCCCTCTTCCCAAGAACACATGGTGTACACAGATTCAGGTTTCGTCTGTGCTCACGCATTTATACACCCACAACTTTAAAAATTAACAGAAATTGTCAAATCCAGAAAAACAGAGGAAGCTACTGAAAAGTTAGGAAGCAAAGGCTAGGAGAATACTGGAAAAGTGTAGAATACAGAAGATAGGCAATGACAAAATCCATGATATGGCCTTAGAGATGCATTGCTGGGGGGAAAGACAACCTAGACTACTGTCATTGAAAACACAGAGAGGTGAGGTACTTGGGAAAATCTTTCATGGTTATTTAATCCAGACACCCAAAGTGTGAAAAAATGGAGAATAACTGCAATTGGAAGATAGAGTTATATCTAGGCACAGAGGACAAGGAGCTCAAACTAGAGATTTGGAGAAAGACCATAGAAAGAAGGAGGACTATAGTCACCCACGACTACCAATAGTAACCTTCTGCACAAGGGGCTGGGAATTAAAACAGAAGACAGAGAACACGAAGAAGTGATGCCAAGACAGTACTCTGATCAAGGTGCCATTTTTATTACAGAGTAAACCACTTACATAGGTTTCCAAGTAAACATATCCAAGCAAAATAGGAAAATTAACCAAGCAAAACAGGAGGTTTAATGGAGCAAAACAGGAGGTTTAACTAAGCAAACAGGAGGTGTCTGCTGAAAACAACAAGAATAGCGAGCCAGCATGACTTACATGCAAGTGACCATCTCAGGTCCAATGGAATGGCTACCTCAGAGGACACCTCTTCTCCCTTCAGATCTTGAGGATTGAGGGAGAAGAGCTCTGAGGAGCGGGGACTACCTGGGGGAAACCCTCGGGTGATACACACAGTATCTGACTTCTAGTTTAAAAACATATTAAATTCTACAAGATTGTTTCTACCGAAGGGGCTAGGCTGGGTAAACAGAAACTTAGATCCCTAAAGAAAATAGATCAGACCAGAAGAATAACGCAGTGCCCCAGACCCATTTTGCTTGTTTGTTTGTTTGTTCTACAAAGCTTGACTTTTGTCTCAGGTTAAGAAGGCAAAGGGAGGCTGGTTAACTAGCATTGGCTACTCAGTTAACTTTAGGCCAATGAGAGTTCCTGCACTGAAATCAAGGTAGGCCACATCAAGAGGAGCCAAGATTGTTCTGTGACCCACACACGCACAAGCACATGAGCAAACATGTTTGTACACATGCACATACATACATATAACTCCCTCCACCCCTCCAAATAAACCTCAGATCAGCAACTCCTCCTGTGACAAACCATTACAGGTTGAACCACAGGAGACATAGAAAGCAGTGGGTTGATGGAAGGTGACTTCCACAGAAAGGCAATAGCAATGAGGAAAACACAACGTACTGATCTAAAAAGTACAGTAGCCAGTGTACAATGTAAACCATACCATAGTATACTGAACATGTATGACTATGGAATTTTTATACCACCTGCTATAGCTATTCAGTCCTCAGAGTCAGACAACACTTTAAGATCAGCCTCTTATCAAACACAGGCAAAAAGAATAATAGTCCTCTAAGACTCACAGGAACCCTGCAAGAGATAAATCAGCTTTTGAGAGTAGAGGTTTGAGTTGAAATGTTTACTTGGAAGATCATAATCAGGGCCCCTCTGGCATCCCCTCAGCATTGCCAATTCTGTGCCACATGCATGTTTCTTTCAGTTTGCTTCATGTGTGAGGGAATGTTTCAACATAACTTCTCAGTTTTACCTAACTGTGGATTAGTTATACAGATGGAAAAATAGTGAGTGACAGGTTCTGGGGGAGGAGGGAGTAAGTGTGGATGGAGTACATGATGGGACAGTAGAAAGATATGTTAACATTTTATTGTGAAAGTTCAATGTTCTCTTTTCCCAAAGCCCTATTTTTGGGCCACATTCTATCTCCATAACAAAGGCAAAATGTATTTGCAGCACCTCCTCATAAAATGATAAAATATTCCTGTTTCATAGTCTTAAAAGATTGCCTCCCAACAGCTCTACGATAAGTAAGCCAACTTAACTTTCCTTTCAAGTTCTGACCACTTGCTGAATTGTGAATGAGCTAATCCTAACAAGTTTACTCAGAAAGCAGAAGTTGTCTTCACTTAGAAAACTTTAAGAAACTCCATTTAATCAAGCTATCTTTCTACACTAATTGGTAAGGGCATAATAACAGATAGGTAGGTAGGTAGATAGATAGATAGATAGATAGATAGATAGATAGATAGATAGATAGATAGATAGATAGATAGATAGACAGGCCCTTCCAAATCTTGAACACAGTGAAACTCTGTCGTCATTTGATTTTGGAAAATAAAATCTTTCTCATCATCCACCTTTGGATATAATTTCAAACAGCTTTATGATAGCTTTAAAAAATAGAAAGGAAACTTAAGTAGGAAAAAACTCTCAAATTCACAATTCATTATTCAAAGCTGTAGTTTGTCTTATCTTTCTGCGTTTAAGCCACCTAGTGTTAAACTCTCATCATATGCGTTAGTAAACTTCTTCCTTATGTGTTGGAAAAAAAAATCTGTCTTATTACTGTGACACTCTCACAATTCAAAATTGTTCTAGTTAGGGTTCTGTTGCTGGGATAAAACCAGGACCAGAAGAAACCTGAGGGAAGAACATTTACTTAGCTTCCAGGACAGTCCAACATCAAGGGAAGCCAAGGTGTGAACTCAAGGAGAAACTGAAAGGCCAGAACTGAAGCAGAGACAGGGAAAATTGCTTTCTTTCTTCCTCACATTCAACTGTCTTTCTTATATGATCCAGAACCACCAGCCCAACATGGCAAAACCCACAGAGTGCCTTCATCCATCTCTTAGCAATTAAGAAAATGCTTACACACCTACACATATGTAGCAGGTACACAACTTGGTCTTCATGTGGATGCCCAACACCTGGAGAGGGGTGGGGAGTTTGGGGAGCTGTCTCTGACTCTGATGCCTGCCTTTGGATCCAGTTCCCCTAACTGGGCAGCCTTATCTGGCCTCAGTGGGAGAGGATGCATCCAGTTCTGCAGGAACTTAATGTGCCAGGGTTGCTTGGCACTCATGGAGGACCTCCCTCTTCTATAAGGAAAAGGAGAAGGGAGAAAGTGGGATGGGTCTGTGGGAGGGAGGAGGGCTGGAAGGAGAGAAGTGGGGCTGCAATCAGGATGTAAAGTGAATGAATTGTTTTTTAAATAAAATGCCTACACAGGCCAATGTGGTGGAGGCAAATTTCTCCACCGACGTTCATTTTTCTTAAATGACTCCAGTTTTTATTCAACTGACAAAACCTAACCAGACAAAAAGGTAAACTCAGTTCTTATCATGACCTGGAACTCCAAAAATGTCAAAAAAAGACTGCACCCACTTTCCTCTCTTCATCTATATCTGGTTTTTCAAAATACTTCTCTCAAACTAAAACAGTTATGAGTTTGTATTAATAGTCAATGAATTCTGTGTTGTTGTTTTAATAATTTTTGTTTTTTATATTAATCACAGGTTATTTACTTTGTATCCCAGCCATAGTCTCCTCCTTATTCCCTCCCAGTCTCACCCTCCCTCCCTCATCCCCTCCCTGTCCCTTTCCAAGTACACTGATTGGGGAGGTCCTCCTCCCCTTCCATCTGACCCTAGCTTATCAGGTCTCCTCAGGACTGGCCATGAAGTACTCCTCTAGCAAGGCAGTCCCTCCCTCGGGGGAGGTGAGGGGAAGGTCAAAGAGCCAGCCATTGCTTTCTCAGACAATTAGGAATAATGCTACCTCAAGATCCAGCTATACCACTCCTAGGCATATATCCAAATGATGCCCAACTACACAGCAAGGACGTTTGCTCAACCATGTTTTTAGCAGCTTTATTCATAATAGCCAGAACCTGGAAACAACCCAGATGTCCCTCAGTTGAGGAATGGATACAGAAATTGTGGTACTTTTACACAATGGAATACTACTCAGCAGTTAAAAAAAGGAAATCATGAAAATTTTAGGCAAATGGTGGGATCTAGAAAAGATCATTCTGAGTGAGGTATCCCAGGAGCAGAAAGACACACACGGTATATACTCACTTATAAGTGGGTATTACACCTATAAGATAGAATACTGTGTTATAAACAACTTATCAATAAAATGTTTTCCACTTTCTCTCTGAAAAACATTGTGATCTATAAAGTTGTGTGTGTGTGTGCATCTATGTATACGCATGCATGCATGTGTGAGTGTGTGGATGCATATGTGTGTTTGTGTGTGTGTATAGAAATTTTCCATCTTGATGAAAAATTGGTGAGAGGAATTGCTTAATTACTATCAACCCAAACTAATTATTGGTTCCTATCACTTTAATATGTCTAAAGTGCATGTATCTTAACTGTTTTCCACAAAAATATTTACCTAATCACAAATCTATACCAGTATAATGGAACATGCTTATATAATACTTACAACTGAAATAAAAAACAAAGTATTTGTTCCACTACCAGAAAAATCAGCTTATGACCTTTCCAGTTAAAAAAAAAGAAAGAAAAGACACAATTTCTTTATTAGTGCTGAAAGAAAATAGTTTGTAAACTGAGAATTCTCCAACTAGTAAAGATGTTCCTTTAACATAGGAAAATAAAAGCACATTAAGTTCCATTACTTGAAACAGTATTTGTACAGATGCTAATGCAGAAAGTATGTCAGTAAAGATCACCTTTTATCCGAAAGATATTTTCAGCTTTACACCTTACCAATTCTGCAGCGTTTTCTAGTGTTGAAAGAAGACTATAGAAAATGAATAATTTCCCCAATATCTTCCCCCCCAAAAAATGTTAAACCAAAAGAAAATTAAAAGAACATGGAGAATGAGGCTAAACTGACTTTTTTCACTTTGGCTTTACCATATCTACGCCGTTGTTATTTATTCTGAATGCTTTGTTTAAATACAGAAATATGCCACTTGCTAGGACAGAAATACTCCTAAGATAGCAAGGCATGTGATGCATGCCTAGAATGAATCCTATACAAACCTAGTTCAAGTATGAACCCACTCAGGGCTGTATAGTAAGACCTAATCTCAAAAAATTAAAAACTTGGCTCTGTTGGCCGTCTTGTGGAGATCCTGTTCCCTCCAGGTCCTTCTATCCTTCCTCCTACTCTTTCACATGGCCCCTGCGCTCCATCCAATGCTTGGCTGTTAGTCTCAGAATCTGTTTTGAGCCACTGCTGGACCTAGGGGGTCTTGTGGAGAATGAAACACTAGCCAAAGACCATATATAGACTGGATCTAGGCCCCTTATACATATGTACATGATGGACAGCTTGGTCTTCATGTGGATTCCCTAACAAGGGGATCTGAGGCTGCCTCTGACAGGGACTCTGTTGCATGCTTTTTAATCACTTCCTCCTGATGGGTCTGCCTTTGCAGGCTACTATGGTAGAGGATTCTTTCAGTCTCAATAGACTTGATGTGCTGGGATGGGTAGGTTGGGGTGGCTCCCCTTTTCTGAGGGGTAGGTGAAGGGAAAAAGGAAAGGAGGTTAGGACCTGGAGGAGAAGAGGGTGAGGACTACGATTAGGATGTAAATTGAAAAATAAACAAATAACTTAAACATTTACTAAAATTATTGTGTGTATTCTTGTTCAGATTGTTAAGGCCTTGTCTAAAGCAAGGAGTTTGTTTATTAGGGGACAATTAAGATGTGTTGATTTGACTGTTAAAGAAAAGAGCTTCACAGTTTTAAGCCAGGATAAGTTTGCTACTGCTTCTACAACAAAACAGCATGAACCAGGAAGCTGGACTGATAGAATTTGTCCTTTCCAATTCTGAGAGACAACGCCCAAGATAAATATGTGAGTTTCACTAATTGTTTGTGTTTTGTTTCTTTCTATTTTATTGATATCAGCCCCAAGTCAGATTATTTCTTGTTATCTGCTCCTTTTGGGTCTGATTTTTTCTTTTTGTTCTACAGCTTTTAAGTGTACATTTATTAGGATTTAACAAAATTTTTTAAATCTCTCCATTTTTTTTATTTAGATACTTGGTTCTATAAACTTGCCTATTACAACAGCCTTCTTACTGTTCTATAAGTTTGAGTATATTGTACCTTCAATTCATTTAATTCCAGAAATTCTTTGATTTCTTTCTTAATTGCTGTCTTGACCCACTTTTCATTCAGTAATAAGTTGTTCAGTTTCCATGATTTTATAAGACTTCTTTTGTTTATGGTGCTAAGATAAAATACATGCTGTTACTTCTATATTCTTTTTTTTTAAATTTATTTATTTTTATCTCAGTCACAGGTTAGGTACTTTGAATCCCAGGCGTAGCCCCCTCCCCCATTCCCTCCTACCCTCCCACTCCCTCCCTCATCTCCTTCTTCCCCGCCCCCT
>JAQQSO010004074.1:0-13066 GCA_028658305.1 Pachyuromys duprasi | reverse complement strand
CTGCAAACTTAGAAGATTCCTTGTGGAGATTTATAAGCACTGATCAGCAGAGCATGGATGCAGTACACTAGTGAACTTCATTTACACAGTTATTTGTGTTTTCATTGGGGTGGGAAGGGTTGTTTTTGTTTGGCTTGATTTGTTCAAGTTTTTAAGACAGGGTCTCATAGCATAGGCTGGTCTTGAACTCACTGGTCTTGAACCTTTAAACCCTGCCTCTACCTCCCAAGTACTGGAATATAGGAACAGGCCACATCACCCAGCTCTATAGAGGTATTTCTAAAATTATCAGAGCTGGGCATAGCACTTGTGGTAAAGGCCTAAATCCCAGCATTTGGAGGAGAACCAAAACTTTGGACCAGCCTGAGTGAGTTACACAGCAAGACCCTATAAAAACAAAAAAACCCTAAATTATAAAAACCTAAAGTAAACTAAAATGATCCAAAGTTAACTCAACACATGGAACCATGATGTAGTCCTAGCGCTACATCAGTGGGGGCGGAGGGGGGGGTTGTCAGGAGCGCAATACTTTGGTAATTTGTGCCAGTTTCTTGTTGTTGTTGTTGTTATTGTAGGTTTCAATATATAATTTTATAATCATTTAATACTAACAATGTACCATTCCAGTCCTCTGGTCCATTATATGAGAGAACTTCACATAGTAAAACGATATCTTGAGAAAAAAAAATCAGGCTTAATAATTCTGAAATGTAAGAAAAGGTGTATCAGATGCACTGTAACACAATTAGAAATTAAGCAAACAAAGTTCTTTCATTGCATAACTTAGTTTTAGCCGTATAAAGAATATATTGTATTGTACATATTGACAACCCAATAAAATGAGGGGGTTTTGGTTTTTGTTATTGTTTCACTGTTATTAGGTAGTGCCCTTCTCAGCGGACTATGTCCTCCATGACCATTTCTCCCTTTGAAAGAAGCAGCATCACAAAGTACCTCAGGTCAGCTGCTGGGCCTGATACAGACACTCAGTCTCCTCACCTTTCACGTTCCCAGGCTCCAGCTCCAAGGCTCTCTCACAGTCTTGAAGAGCACTGCTCCATCTCTGTAATTTGATTTCGGCTTGAGCTCGATTGTTATAGGCAGACACGGTGGGAAGAGCTGATAAGCTCCTACAAAAGTAACACAGATTGGCAAGAAGAAGGCCAAAGACAGAAAACTTGGTAAAGTTATGTTGAATATGAAGCATCCTCACAGCTGGTGGCACAGGTGGTCACAGGTTCTGGGAACATCAGGAGGCTCAGCCTAATTGACCCTGTCCTTGGGCTTCTCTCCCTTCACCCCAATGCATGGATGTCCCTGATCTTGTTTTCCTACTACATCCCACAATAAGGTCCACCATGAAGTAAATAGCTTATTCCCGCCACCACACTATTCGGTCTTACTTCAAACTCAAGGTAACAGAGGCAGCCAGACCACCAACCATGGGTTTAGCCCTCAGAAACCCTGATCCAAAAATAAGTCCTTCCCTCCTTGAAGCTTCTTTTCTCAGGTATTTAGTTCACAGCTATGAGAAAGCAACTGGTACAAATTGTAAGTAAAATAAATATAGACTTTATAAGAGCTTAACTGTGCCCCTTAAAAATTTATATGTCGAAGCCAGGTGCGGTGGCGCACACCTTTGATCCCAGCACTCAGGAAGGCAGAGGCAGGCACACCGCTGTGAGTTTGAGGCCAGCCTGGTCAACAAAGCAAGTCCAGGACAGCCAAGGCTACACAGAGAAACCCTGTGTCAAAAAACAAACAAACAAACAAACAAAATTGTATGTTTAAATCCTAAATCCACATAGATGGTTCACAACCATCTATAATGTGATCTGATGCCCTTTTCTGGCATGTAGGTGTACTTGCAGATAGACTACTCATATACATAAAAATAAATAAATTTTTAAAAGATATGTGAAGAAACACACAGGACAAAATAATGAGTGAAATAGAAATGTAAAATCCACCTTTCAGTTACTTTAAAAGTTGATTTGGCTAGGCATTTGGATTACATGTCTGTAATCCCAGCACTAGGGAAAGCAGAGGCAGGTGGATCTCTGTGAATTCGAGACTAGCCTGGTCTACAAAGTGAGTCCAGAACAGCCAAGTCTATACAAAGAAACCCTGTCTCGAAAAAGCACAAAAACAAAACAAAACAAAAAGTTGATTTTGAATGACATGTAATAACTACTACCACATATAGGAAAGATTAGGGTATCGATGCATTGAATTTACTAAACACAGAAGAGAAATAGAAGGTACAAATGGAAAAGTAAAAAAGAGTCAGTTTACAAAGACCATTAAAGGCACACACACAAATTACAAGGCTTGGTAGGGAGCAAGTTTGGACAATGCACAGAGGGATAAAAAAAGTACCCAGCTCTGAGTCTAGGCACTAAGCACCTCCCCTACTGTCTTAGTCAGGGTTTCTGTTGTAGTAATGAAACACCAAAAAAGCAACATAACGAAGAAAGGGTTTATTTGGCTTACACTTCTACAGTGCTGTTCATCATCAAATTAAGCCAAGACAGGAACTCAAAACAGGGCACAACCTGGAAGCAGGAGCTGATTCAAGGCCATGGAGTGTGCTGTTTACTGACTTAGCCTGCTCAACCTGCTTTGCTATAGAAACTGGCCCAGCCTAGGGCTGGAGCCACCCACAGTGGGCTGGGCCCTCCCCCATTAGTCACAAATTGAGAAAAAGCCTGACAGGCTTGCCTATAGCCAGATCTTACAGAGGCATTTTCTTAACTGAGGCTCCCTCTTCTCAGATGACTCTAGCTTGTGTCAAGTTGACATAAAACTGGCCAGCACGCCCAGTGCAGGCGCTGAGTACTCTTACTCCAGTACAGGCACTCGGCACTGCACACATACAGTTTCTGTCAGCCTCATGACCATGGGCTACTTCATGGGGGAGTATTACTGCCCTGCCCATTTGGAATATGAGATATATGGAATAGGAAATATGGAAAATGCGTGCCAATAGCCACAGTTGCTAAATAACATGGAAGAGTCTTACCCAGACAGTCTGCTTGCTGTCTTGTCGCCAGTAACTGCCTACTTAGTCCTCACGGAGCCCCTGAGGCTGGCAGGCTTAGCACTTTATCACACTGAAGAAATGAAGGCAAGAGCGGTGAGGCAGAAGGCTAGAAAGAAGCAAGCCTCAGTTTCCTGATCTGTCATACCACACTGCTTAAATTCTTCTAGCTGTCCCCTCAATAAAGGTAAGGAAAATGTGACTCCCTGTTACAGGAGAATCTCCACAAAGGAAATTCCACAACACAAAAAACAAAAGACAAAACAAACAAAAAACAGTTGGGTGAGATGCCTGTAATCTCTGCACCTGAAATGTGGAAGCAAGAGGATCAAGGCCAATGCGGGCTCATAACAGTAGCAGAAAAAGGAGTGGAGTAGAGGAGGGAAGGAAGGAGAGTGACTATGGCAGAGCTGACGGATGTCCACTTGACTGCATGTGGGAGGCTGCCCTGAATGGACAATCACAAGTACCCTTCTATTTCTGGTCACCTGGCTGAAGACAACACCAAAGAAGAAAAATCTAGGCTAGGAATGGTACACGGCTTCCTACCTCAAAAAACAAAAATAAACTTTACAGGCTTCCTCACAAAGGTGGAGGGAAGGCTGTACAGAGCTCAATTATAAGTGGGATTAAGGATTTTTTTTATTTTTGGACAGGGTCACTTAACGTAGCATTGGAACTCACTATGTAGACTGGGATGGCTTCAAACTCACAGAGATCCTCCTGTCTCTGCTCCCCAGTGCTGGGGTAAAGGCGTGAGCCACCATCCCCAGCTAACATTAATGATCCTAAAATCCTAGTGTGACAGTATATTAGGAACTTCATTTACTTTGCATAATCTTCAAGAATTCACAGGTGTGCACTGAAACTCTGCTATGAGCCAAGCCCTCTCTGGGCAATGAGGACGCGCGGTGTAAGACAGCTGAGCAAGTGGGCTCTGCCCTTGGGGAGTTTATGGTGCCTTCAGTGTCAGGTTACACAGATTTGAACTGTTCCCTTGAGAAGAGCAGTGAAGGACTGTAGCTGCTCCAAGAGCCTGTGAAGCAGGGAGTGGTGTGCCGAGTTACAGAGTAGAGCCCTAACCTGGTCAGGAGGTCAGGGAAGGCTTCTCTAAAGAAGTCAGAGGCATGAGCTAAGTCCTAAAAGATAAGGTAGCTTCAAAGATAGAAGGGCCACATCTGAGGAGAGAGGAGACCTTTTGATCACCAGGAAATTCATTTATCACATGTCATACCAAGATTGACTGTTTAGTTTATTTGCGTGACTTCACTTTAATTTTACAAGGATGGGTGTTTTGCATGTTTATGATCACATGTGTGCCTGGTGCCAGTTAGATCCCCTGGAACTAGAGTTACAGCAGGCTGTGAGCAGCCATGTGGAGGCAAGAAATTGAACCTGGTGTTCCTATCTGCTGAGCCATCTCTCCAGTGCCTAAGAGAGCAAAGGTGAGCCACAATGACATGATAGCCTACTGACCGGGTGTAGTACATCACAGCCTCTTCATAGTCTCCCGAGTAGAAAGCCTCGTTCCCTTTTCCCTTTTCCCGATTGGCAAGAAAACTCTTTTCCTTCTCAGTTAGACCTATAAATAAACACACATGAAAAAATAACCTAAAGCTGGCATGGTGGCACTTGTATTTAATCCCAGGCAGGCAGATCTCTGTGAATTTGAGGCCAACCTGGTCTATAGAGTGAGCTCCAGGACAGCCACAGCTTTGAGAAACCCTGTCTCCAAAAAAAAAAAAAAAAAAAAAAAAAAGAAAGGGAATTGGGAAACAAAAGAATAGTCTAAGAAAAATAGGTTTTCAAGTCTTACAAACTTCATTATTAAAGCCAGGGACATTGGTCCACACCTGTAATCCCAGCACTTGGACAATGGAGGCAGAAAGATCAGAAGCCCAAGGTCAGCTACGTGGTGAATTCAAGGCCAACCTGAGCTACATGAGACTCTGTCCCAAACAAAACTGAGTAAATAAAGATAGAAATAAATGCTAGGAGTGGTCAACTCTGGCTAAAAAAATCTACAAACTTTATGGAAACCAATAGTGCGTAAGGATAATGTTTCCTAAGCTGGCAAGTTTTTATGATAATTAAACGGTTAGAAAAATGACTAATTCCCATTTTTTCTTATTACCTGCTGTGTCTATTTTTGTCTCAATTTTAGACAAATGAGCCTTGTTGTTTACTATCATCTTTTCTTTGTAATCTTCATCAATTTTTGAACATTCTTTTTCCACATCAAATCTGAAAGAACAACAAAACAATTTAAAAACCCTGCAATGCAAGAAACAAAGCTCATCGCTGCTCTCCTGCCAAAATTCTGTTTGGAGTTGAGGGGTTTTGTTTTATTTTGTTTTGTTTTCTGAGACAGAGTATCACTAGGTAGCCCTGTCCTGGAACTAGCTCTGTAGACCAGGCTGGCCTTGAACTCACAAGGGCTGGGATTAAAGGTGTGCACCACCACTGCCTGGCTAAGATTTTTTTTCAAGTGTGGGCAAATATTTGCATATGCCAAATGAGGCCTATGGGGAATCCACAAATCAAGATATGATATTCATGCCTGCTTCACATCCATGTAACCTCAGCACAGCTTCACATAGTATTTTAAGTCACTTTGTGAAAGAAACAATCGTTTCATGGTGTGGAATTATCACTGGCAGTGAACTGTCAGTACTGAAAGAGTTTCGGACTTGGGACATTTTGGACTTTGGATTTTCGGATTATCAATTTTTAGCCTGTGCTGAGGGTCCATACTTTTGTGTAAAACATTCGCCATCATCTGCATTCCTTCTTAAGACCAGCAAATGCCTGGCATCCACTCTAAGTCCCAGCACTGGGAGGCAGAAGCAGGTAGATCTCTCCAAGTTCAAGGCGAGCCAGAGTGAGTTCCAGGACTGCTAGAGTTACATGGTAAGAGGTATCTCAAAAAAAAATTTTTCTTCTTTAAAACTCTAACCTCTTTTGCTGGGTGATGGTCATGCACACCTTTGTGTATACTCAAGAGGCAGAGGCAGGTTCTCTGTGAGTTTGAGGCCAGCCTAGTCTATAAAGGGAGTTCCAGAATGGCCAGAGCTACACAGAGAAACCCTGTTTAAAAAACAACAGCAACAAACTTAAATGTAGCCTTTTTTGTGGTTAGTTTTATAAACAAAAGCATACAAAAGGAGATGTGGTAGTATGTGCTTATAATTATAGTAATTGGGAGACCAAGACAGGAAGATTTCTATATTAGAGCCCAGCCTGGGTTATACAGTGAAACCCTTTCTCAAAAGAAACAAGAAAGGGGGTGGGAAGTGTTTGTTAAAATGGTAACTTTACTAAAGTAATTGACTCTGAAAAAATCTCTACCATTAAATGCTCTTATGCAATTTGATACATCAAATTTCAAATGAAATATAAAACATACTTATCCCACTCTGCATAATCCCTTGGAATTTTCTTCTTAGCTGGCTTATTTTTAGAATATGCTTCCTGAAAGAATAAATGAGAGACGTTCAACCTAAGCTCACCGGGATTTAGGACAATAAATCCTGCACTGTGAGCCACTGGGCAAAGTACACCAATGGAATGGATCGGAAAAACAGGTCCCTTTGAAGTTAAAGACGTCTCCAGTATCATGATATAATAAAAAACCGAGGTAAAACACAGGGTTTAAAGAGGCACACATAAAAATCAAAAATTCACGTGTACATAAAAATTGAAAACACATGTGTGATCGTTATTATTAAAATCATTCATCCTTCCCGACGGCTTCTAGAGAATTGAGAGTGGCGACTTTGCTGCGGCAGTCAGCGCTGTTTGTCATGAGAGACACCCAATTTGGAGTCGTTCCATAAAACAAACAAACAAAATAACCAAAACAACAACAAAAACCCAGTCATGGCCAAACCGGGGGAGGGCGCGCTGCCGGGGGAGAGCTGTTCTGTGCTCTCCGGCCTGCGCTGTCTTCCCGGCGCGCTGCACTCGGCCTGCTGATTTCATCTCACTGAGGGCCATGTGCTTTCTCCATGTGGCAAGAGACATGGCCACAGCAGTCTAGCCTTATACCCACAAAGGCCTCATCAGGAAGGACAGAAGGTTGGCCCTCCTCTCTTCCACCCCTTAGAAAAACTGCAGGAAAGGGCTCCAATATGAGCTAGTGGGGGCAAAGCAGCCCAAACTAGGTCCCAGCCCTTTGCTGATGATGGGGAAGCCGCGCAGGTTCTGCAGCAGGAGAGAACTGGAAGAAAGCATGACAGCCATTAGACTGAGGAGAACTTAGTCTCCCAAAACATACAATGATACCCGAGAATGCACCAAGAGAGAGGAAGCTGTGATGAGGAACACAGAGACTAGAGTCCAGCTGTCAAGCTGAGGATGGCCAGCAATGCGAGGAACTGGAAAGGCGAGGAGGAACCCTCCCCTACAGGTTGCAAGGGGGTGTGGCCCAGCCAATATCCTCGCTGTAGACTTCTTGTCTCCGGAATCGTGAAACACACGGTATTGTTAGAAACCTAACATAAGTGGCACAACTTGGCTGTTCATAGGATAAGGAGACACCGGGTGCTCCGACTAGAGCGCTGGACCCCCAGCTAAGTGCACACTTGTTTCCGCTGAGGACCCACGTTCAGGTCCCAGCACAAGCATGGTAGCTCCCAATTACTAATAACTCTAGCTCCTGAGGATCTTATGTTCTTTTCTGATCTCCTCAAGTACCATACGTACATATAGTACACATACATATATGTAGGCAAAACACATATAAAATTAATAAATCTAAATTCTTTTAAAGAAAGAAATTGGGGTACTTAAATTCTTGTGTGGTTCTTCAATATCCCCATGTGAAATATATACTCCACTTAAAGAATAAAAATATATTACACACATGTGTGCATGCATGTGTGTGTGCCTGTGTGTGCGTGTGTGTAGATCCAAGGACAATGTTCAAGAGTTGGTTCTCTCTTGGGGTTACAGAGATACCCTCAGATGTTAAGAGCATTTGTTGCTTTTCCAAACCACCTGAGTTCAGTTCCCAGCACCCACACAGTGGCTAACTCCAGTTACCAGGGATCTGATGTTTTCTTCTGAAAGCACATGGTGCACATGCATACGTATACATATAGAATAAAATTTAAAAATCTAAAAAAAAGTTCTTTCCTTCCACCATGTGGGTCCCTGGACTCAAACTCAGGTTATCAGGATTGGTGGCAGGTACTTTATCACAGGCGCCATGTTGCTGGCCCACAAGGACTGTTGTTGAGATACATAGTAAAATTGTGTTTCCTACTCAATAGAAGGCTTTCTGCATGTTTCCCAGCTTGACACATTAAAAACTAAAAGCAAATGTCCTCAAGGTCTAATATTTAAGAAAATAATAATGTGGTGTTGCATCAAACCTATTATTATATTCAATGGGCACTAGTGGTTTGGCGCCCTGCCTCGACTCAGGCTCAGCCGCAGCGTTTTACTCTCAGTGCTGATGGTGCAGCAGCAGGAAGGGGCCTCTAGTACTATTTTTCAAACAGCACTGTTAGATAAGGTATACACCTAGAGCCCCAGCTGCTCAGGAGGCTAAGGCAGGGGGATCACTTGGATGAAAGAATTCCAAGCCAGCCTGAGCAACACAACATGACCCTATAGCAAAAGAAAACAAACACAGACTTTCTGGCTTTCCCGGAATCCAGACGGAGAATCACTGTGCTGCTCAGCTATCCACCAATGGGTTATTAGCTCTTTAAAGGCCATGACAAAGAGCTGGAGAGATGCCTATGTGGCTAAGCACATTTGCTGATTTTCCAGAGGGTCCAGGTCCGAGTCCCAGCACCCACAGAGCAGCTCATAACTGTCTGTAATTCCAGGTCCTGGAAATCTGACACCCTCTTCTGGCCTCTGCAGGTGATGCATGCATGTGGTATGCAGGCAAAACACATATACATATAAAATATCTTTAAAAACTAAAAATAAAGGCCAGGTCAAGTATTCTATATTATCATTGTTTAGGGCACAGACTCTAACCATACACTGATTAGAAATGGCAGCACCCCCCACGACCTGTGTAAGCCCTAATGACGAGTGAAAAGGTCCAGGGGCTAAATTATCAGAGAACAAAGTGATAGAAAATGTTTTAGAAATAAAACTGGAGATTCTAGGGAAAAAATGAGGGGCCATTTAGATGGCTCAGTGAGTAAACATGCTTGTTGCCTAAAGACCTGAGCTCAGTCTCCTGAAGACACAGGCTGGATGGAGAGAACTCATTCCACTAGATGTGACCTGCACACTCTATTACAGCATATGCATGCATGCCCGTGTGTGTGTACATATATACAATATGCAGGCATGTATATCAATATGTATAATAGACACACATATTATATATGTGTATAATAAAAAGATAAATAGTCAGGCATGATGGTGCACACATTTAATCCTAGCACTTGGGAGGCAGAAGCAGACAGATTCCTGTGAATTTGAGACCAGCCTGGTCTACATAGTAAGTTCCAGCCAACCAGGGCTACTTAGGTAGATTCTAATTAAAAAAAAAAAATAAACATAAGTTAACAATAACAAAAATATAAAAATAACAAGAACACAAAATGGAAAGACTTGGGTAATCATTCTGTCAATTAGGTGAGCAGGTGTGAAAAGGCCTAGATTTGACATTACATGGACTAGAGGGACTTGGAACTCTAGCAGAGCATTTTGTGTGTGTGAAACCTCTGAGTTAAAGAAGTGATCTGTAAGACCAAATACAAAAGAATGAAAATCAGAGAAGCACGCTTACTAAGGAGAACCTACTCCGAAGCAGAAAGGCCCACCTTGCCATTATGCAGACAGCAGCTTGAGCCACGAACTGGAGGCAGATGATTCTCCTTTCCTGCACGTGTTTCAGGGTCATGGAAGTACCTGGTAGTTTCCTCTCTTTTGATTTCTGATACCCAACTCTAGAAGGACAGAACAGAAGAAAGCAACGGAGACTGAAGGCACTAACCCGAATTAGGAAGGACTACAAAGCAGTCTTCAAAGTCCACTTCCCACACCATCCTCTCTGGAAGGCTCTTCCCTTTTTTTTTTTTTTTTAATTGTTATAAGTATCCATAACACAAAATTTACTTAACTATTTTTAGTGCATAGTTAAGTCTCATTAAGAATATTTGGAGAAATATGGGTGTAGTGGCACACGCCTTTAATCCCAGCACTTGGGAGGCAGAGGCAGACGGATCTCTGGCCAGCCTGGTCTACAAAGTGAGTCCAGGACAGCCAGGGCTACGCAGAGAAACCCTGTCTTGAAAAAACAAAACAGAAAAGGATATTTGGGGGTGGGAATGAGATGGCTCAGCTCTTAAGGATGCTAACAAGCCCCAAGAAGTGGAGCTCAACTCCAGGACATGTGGTAGAGGGGGAGACCTGACCTCTACCCCATACACATACGCTCTCGCTTGCTCTCTGCCTTTCTTTCCCTTTCCCTCTGCCTCTCTTCTCTCCTCCTCTTTCCCTCTCCTTTTCTCTCTGGACGTAATAATAATACAAAAAGACTATGTGAGACACTGAGATAGCTCAGGAGTTAAAGTGCCCACCACCAAGATTGACGACATGAGTCCACGCCCCAGGACTGTGAGTAGAAAAAGAGAATTAGCTCCCCAACTTGTCTTCTAATCTCCACACGTGGTATACACACATACGCAGAGAGAGAGAGGGAGGGAGAGGGGGAGAGAATAGGTAGGTAGACAAATTAATAGAAAGATAGAGATAGATGATAGATGAATAAAATTTAAAATTTTTTCATTTTATTATTGCCTAGCTTATCTTTTCGGCTTCTTTTGTTTGGGTTATTTTGGCCTCAAATTCTCTATGTACTGGGGATGGCCTTGAGCTCCTGACTCACCACCCAAGGGCTGGGATTAATGATGGACTCCAACACACCTGAGTGTGTGCACTTTGCACCTTATCTCAAGCACCTAAAAGAAAGTTAAGATAGTGAATTTTATGCTATTTGTATCTTACAACAATAAAATTTCATGATGGGGTGACTTAAGATAAACTATAACAAAGAAATATGAATTACTTAGGAATAAATATAAAAAATATGTAAAAAGTATACACTGACAAACTATTAAGACACTACTGTATAAAATTTAAAGCTATCTGGGCTGTAGATGCATTTCAATAGTAAAGCTTGTACTAAGTAAAGGAGGCCCTAGGTTTAATCCCTACTATAACACACGTGCACACAGTCACACAAACACACACCCTGTCTCACACACACACACTCATACAATCAAACACTCAAACACAAATATACCCATACACTCACAACTGCGTGTATAGGCCATCTACATATCTTATTAAATATTAAGAGACTACAAATAAAAGTATATTATCAGCTCAATAAATGCAGAAAAAGTTTTGTTTTATGAAATTTAAAACTTACTCTTGAAAAAGAATTGTAATTGTGTATGTAGCAAATGGTAGCTCAATACCCAAGTGGGTACACTAGTAAGGAGAACAGGGACTATTTTGGACATGAACTCAATGGCTGGCTCTTTGACCTCCCCGCCCCCTGAGGGAGGAGCAGCCTTGCTAGGCCACAGAAGAGGACACTGCAGCCATTCCTGAAGAGACCTGATAAGCTAGAGTTAGATGGAAGAGGAGGAGGTCCTCCCCTATCAGTGGACTTGGAAAGGGACAGGGAGGAGATGAGGGAGGGGGCTACAGCTGGGATACAAAGTACATAACCTGTGATTAATATAAAATAAAAATGTTAAAATTAAAAAAAAAAGAATTGTAATCGAATAAGGATCAGGCAGAGAGGCAAAGGAAAGTAAGTTCAAGGCCAGCCTGGTCTACATAGAGAGTCCCAGGATAGCCCAGGCTGTACAGAGAAACCCTATCTTAAAAACAAATAAACAACAAAAACCAGACAAGGATCAGAAGGGGACTTCCCTAATTTGACAAAGGATATCTACATAAAATTTAAAACTAACATTATACTTAATGGTGAGTGGCTGATTTTCTCTGTAAAGGTAGGAAACAGACCAATATGCAGAGTTAAATGAATGGAAAAATACAGTGTTCATGAACAAAAGTCTCAATATTGTTAAGGTCTTAAGTTCGTAGATAGGAGTGGTAGAGAATGCCTTTAGTCCAAGCACTTGGGAGCCAGGTAGATTTCTGTGAGTTTGAGGCCAGCCTGGTCAACATAGTGAGTTCCAAGCCAGCCAGAGATATAAAGAGAGGTAGCCTGTCTCAAGAAAACAAAACAAAACAATGTTAGTTCATGATAGTTCTTCTGAAACTGATTCACAAAGCAAGTGTGGCAGCTTCTAATCACGGCCCTTGACACACATAGGTAAGAGAATTGACAATTCTAGGCCAGCCTGGACTGTAATATAATGCCAATAATAAAAAGATCCAAGAGTTCAATACAGTCTGAATCCAAACAGAAGCACATCACTGTATAGAAACTGAGAAGCAAAAGACTGAAATGAAGTGTAACAATTAACAAAGAGAACAGGGATGCTTGCTACTTTTACGTCAACTTGACACAAGCTAGAATCCTCTGACAAGAGGGAAGCTCAATTTAGAAAATGCCATCATAAGATTGGCCTGTAGAGAGGACTATATAGCATTTTTTCAAGTTAGTGATTGATTTGGGAGCAGGCCCAACCCATGGTAGGTGGGGCCATCCCTGGGTTGGTGGGTGTGGGTTCTTTAAGAAAGCAAGCTTTCAATAGGACAGGAGCCTACCACAGAGGGCCTCTGAAAGACTCTAACTAGCAATATATCAAAGCAGATATTAAGACTCACAACCAAGCCTTCAGCAGAGTGCAGGGAATCATATGAAAAAAGGGGGAGTTAGTAAGACTTGGCAAGGACAAGAGCTCCACAAAGACCAAACAGATCAGGGCACAGGAGTCTTCTATGAGACTGTTTCTCCAACCAAGGACCATGTACGGATATAACCTAGAACCCCTGCTCGGATGTGGCCCATGGTAGCTCAGTATCCAACTGGGTATCCTAGTAAGGGGAACAGGGACTATTTCTATCATG